>JAQFYE010003841.1:0-14425 GCA_034694305.1 Protaphorura glebata
TTTTATGTGTGCTAACATCAGAGTTACATCTTTGTATTTGATGGTCAAAATTTTAAGTAATTGTAAAAGTAATTGAGGAAAATATAAATTCAGTTAAAAATTACAATTGCAATTACACACAATTTCTAAAGTATTGAATTACAATTACAAATTACAGCTGGGATCCTGAAAGTAATTAATTACAATTACAATTACGTAAATGTAATTGCGTTTTTGTAATTGAAATTATAATTACCAATGTAATTGACCCAAGTCTGATTGAGATACTTTGATTACTTACAGTTCATGTTTGACGCCATTTGGTATCGGAAGTGTTTGTCCCATTTTGACATGATCCAACACTTGATTATTACTCAACCCTTGAAATGGAAAACTCCCGAATGTGATGATTTCGTAGAGAACGACGCCAAAGGACCACACATCGGACATTGGAGTGTAAATCCCATGCTCTAAACTCTCAGGGGCCATCCATCTGACGGGAAGCAGTCCTGGAGGGTCATACACAAAAAATAAATCAATCTAAGGGTGTACCACAAGACTTGAATCAATTAAAAATCAAAATCGACTTCACCCACCTTTCCTGTGGTATCTGTAGTAATTATTTTCATACATGGGACGCGTCATCCCAAAGTCTCCTAATTTAACAACACGACTTGCATTGACTAGACAATTACGACAAGCTAAATCTCTGGAAAAACAAAAGAAATTTAAAATTCATAAATTTAATTGATCAGAATTTCAATTAAATCAGACTTGGGTCAATTACGTTGGTAATTGTAATTTCAATTAGAAAATACAATTTATAAAAATACAATACAATACAATAAAAACGTAATTGTAATTGTAATCAATTACTTGGAAGACGTGTGTAATTGTAATTGTAATTTGTAATTGAAATTACTTTTTTCTCAATTACATTTGTTGACTAGTAAAGATTGAATGAAGTTTTGGACAGTGAAAGAGAAAATGCGTTTTTAGTGTTGAAAAACACAAAAGATATATTTGAAATTGTAATTTGCATTGTAATTGTAATTGTAATTGTAATTGAAAATCCAATTACAATTACGTAATTGTAATTTGTAATTAATTACATTTTCAATGTAATTGGCCCAAGTCTGAATGAAATAATTGTGTTTGAACTGACCTATGAACATATTTGAGTTCAGCCAAGTACGATAAAGCTCTGGCGACGTCCAACGTCATGGACGTCAAACGTTTACTTGAAATCTCATTCGACTCTTCACAATTTAGCTCATTCACGAGGTGACGACGTGCCAAGAGGTACGTCTTTAAGTTGTCTGCAACAATGGTCCAGAAAAATATAGAATAATTGGCCTACTATGTACGACATGTGATTGACATAGATTTTAGATGAATCCTTACCATAGAGCATGAACTCCATGATTGTGTACAATGGCTCAGACTTAGAACACACTCCGAGTAATTTGATGATATTTTTGTGATCAAATCTTTTCATCACTTCTGCCTCTCCCAGAAATTCCAATTTCTCTTCACAAGTCGACGTCGCTTTGAACGTCTTCGTTTTAACAGCCACGGCAACCTGAGGAAACAAAGATTCAAGGAATTACTTCAAATATTTAAAAAAAATGTAACAAACCCTTTCGCAGGGGCCCAAAGGCTCTAACTGGTAGGTTCATCACTAGATGTCCTACCATGTATACTACCAGATTGACGGATAGTAGTTGTGGACAGTACGGATTAGTCAAACCGGCACCCCTTGAAAATCAATTCAGCTAGAGCTTCAGAGCTCAACATGCAGAACTGAAGGGGCTATGCCTAAGAGTTCTTTTCCTTTCCTTTTTCCTTTTTTAAATTTTCTTAAAGACCACAGGACATCAGACGATATTGAGCGAGAAACCCAAAACACAACGAAATTGAGTGGAAAATCCAAAAAACACAACGAAATTGAGTGGAAAACCCAAAAGCACAACGAAATTGAGCGGAAAACCCAAAAACACAAAGAAACTGAGCTGAAAACCCGAAACCCAAAAAAAATAAAATTGAACCGAGAACCCATAAAAATCAAAAAAAAAATGTGCTGAAAACTCATAAAATCAACAATAGATTTAAGCTGAAAACTCATTAAAACCCCAAAGAAAACCGATAACCCATCAGGACCGAAGAACACCACTCAAAATTGAGTCTAAAGCCAATAAAAGTCTAAAAACACGGAGGAATTGAGCCGAGAATCCATAAGAAACCAAAAACACCAGACGAAATTAAGCAAAGAGCGCAAAAAAGCCCAAAAATACAAAATAATTGAGCCGAAATCCTATAAGGACCCTAATACACGAGACGAAATTTGGCCGAATGTCCATAGAAACCACCGAAAACGGAAAACACATTGGTTTTATAACAGAACCCTATGTAACTATTAAGCTGGAATTCCATAAAATAAAGAATTTGATGTATGGTTGTGTATTTACCCATCCTTTGTCATCGAAGAAGCACTCTCCACCGTAGACAGTCCCAAAAGCCCCTTCACCTAATTTCCTGTTAATGACCACACGGTCACGTGGGATTTCCCATTTGTCAAATGCTGAGATGCTGGAATTAGCGGACAGAATGTCAATGCCATAGGCCTTAAAATATTCCCGTGTCTCTGCCACACGGCGATCGTATCTAAAAACAAACACACAAATCAAAAGTTAAATTAAATTAATTGATCTCACTTTAAGTATTCAAACTCAATTACCTCCTTTTAATGATGGCAAAACAAACGACGAGGATTGTTCCCAAAATACTAAATCCGATCACATTTGCAATCACTATGGCAACCTCACACGTCACATCTAACGCTGTGGCTAATGTTTGTAGAACGCACGTCGTCGGAGGTTCAGAGCCATCGTGCGGGATAGTTCCTTCGGGGTTTAACCAAGACAGGGCGGTGATGTTCAAAGCTAACCTAGAAAAATTAAAAAAAGAACCAAAATTACAAAAATTGTTCAAATTTCGAACTATTTTTCTATTTTTATTATTATCGAGTCAAGACAGCGCAGTAGTATGGGATTCCCATCTGGTACTTGTTGGGCAGGGGTTCGATTCCCGGGGTCTGGTATATCTCAGTCCGACTTATCCTATTCTGCGATGCTTTTATCTTGCTTATGCGTTTTTCTATAGAGCCGTTCGTTAACGAACATACCACGGTGTATTAGAAATTTAAAAAAATAACCACTGTTACAAAAATTGTTCAAATTTCAAAAAAAAAAAATTATTTGTATTATTATCGAGCCAAGACAGCGCAGTAGTATGGAATTCCCATCTCCAACCTGTTGGGAAAAGGTTCGATTCCTCAGATCTGGTATATCTCAGTTCGACTTTTCCTATTCTGTGATGCTTTTACGAGTTTTTCTATGGAGCTGTTCGTTAATGAACACACCCTGGTGTATTTATATAGAACTTACTCTCCTCCAATGATTTCATTCGAATTATTGGGTGTGACGGGGTGAAATGAGCCCACGATTCTTTTTTCCTTGTTCATCCATTGAACGACATGAATGATGGAGAGTCTGGATGGACCACCGATGAATTTGATGTGACCACTCACACCATAAAAATCCGTCGAATTTATTATTTGAACAAATGTGCTAAAAATTACAAAAAAATGATAATCAAAATTTTGTAAAAAAAAAATTCGTTTGTATGTATCAGAAATTGCCAAATATTTACTTGGTCGTTCTCTCGTCATGCAGATTTGAGATGTAAGCTGGATTTTCCTTGAGTAGTTTGTCTAATGCGAAGGCATAAGTCCAAACAGCATCGTATGCGTAACCCGCATAGTCTGATTTTGTTAAATTTTTCTTCGCCAATTCTCTCGTATAATTTTGTTTCCAATCCTTCACTTTAATATTTTCTTGCATCACGTGATCGTCCGGAGCAAAATATGCGTACTGGAGACTCAAGTGTCCATTGATGGCCTGAAATAATCAATCAATCAAAATAATTTTAAAGATTTTTGCTTACAAATTTATTCTAAAACGAATTTCTAAATGATTGAGAAAATTAAATCTGCGTTGCTGGATTCTTTGACTTTTTATTGTCTTTTTAATGATAAAAATGACAAGGACCGGGTCAAAGGTCATTGGAATTGGAAATCGCGGACTTACTTGAATCATTTCTGAGGTGTTGCATGGAATGGGTTCCTTTCCACTGATTTTGTTGAACTTGTCCGTGTCATACCATTCTGGGATGAACCAGGTGGGCAGAAACCAAACGTATCCTTCTTTAGCTGTCATTTTTTGTTTGTATGCCTCACACATGACAGCACGGGCTGAGTGGTCGTAAAAATCACCCAGAATGATCTTCGCCTTCTTAAGTTTCAGGTCTTGGAGGTACTGATTTAAAATACAACAAGGTAACACAATTAATTAATTAAATTAGCGCATTTGATGTGTGGAAAGGGTTCCTTGTTGAACTTGATCTACACGATTTCCTATATTATTTGACCTATTTCAAAACTCTAACAACGGGAAGTTGAAAAATTTTGAGTTTGAAATTTTGCCGCACAAAAAGGTAAGGTGACCTCGATCTTTTTGAAACACCTTTGAAATGAGACCAACCTGTGACATGTTGAGTGCATGACGTTCCCTTGGAAACTTTCGATTGGCTACGAATGTGATGTCATTCTCTTGTAACAAGTCATGCAAGTGACTGATGTACTCGGCATATTTTTGACCTTCTTCCGTCAATGAGGCAATTCGTTTCCACCCCAACTCTTGGAAGAGACGGAGGTACACGTGTCTAGAAACAAATGAACAAATATCTCATTAGAATTTGAAAAAAAAATATAGTATGCATGGTCAAGTGGGCAAATTTATCCCACATTGGCGCGATTGTCTCAATGTGCCCCAGTCTTGAGCATTTTATCATCAAAGCACGTCCACAAATTAGTAAATCGACCAGAGTGGGACTAATTTGTCCCACATTGGTACGATTGTTTCAATTTGCCCCACTCTCGAGCATTTGATCATCAAAGCACGTCCACAAATAACACATGTTGTAAATCCATCAAAGTGGGGATAATTTGTCCCACATTGGTACGATTGTTTCAATTTGCCCCACTCTCGAGCATTTGATCATCAAAGCACGTCCACAAATAACACATGTTGTAAATCCATCAAAGTGGGGATAATTTGTCCCACATTGGTACGATTGTTTCAATTTGCCCCACTCTCGAGCATTTGATCATCAAAGCACGCCCACAAATAACACATGTAGTAAATCGAAAGTGGGACTAATTTGTCCAACATTGATGAGATTGTTTCAATTCGCCCCACTCTCGAGCATGCGATCATCAAAGCACGCCCACAAATGACACATGTATTAAATCGACCAAAGTGGAGCATATTGGCCCACATTATTATATATATTTTGAACTGACTGGAATTGTTTGTTCTCTCCGATGGTCCGAAAGAAGTAGGGATATTTCTCTCTGTCGGAAAAACTTGAGCCCTCTGCACTGTAGCTGATGACGACTGTCTTGAAGTGCCTGGCAACGCCGGCTAATGGTTCCACCGTGTCCGAACATGCTGGACCTGTCACAAACAAACAAAGGAAATTCACATTACATGACATTTGTTACAAGAAAACAAAGGTAAAGATGACATGCATCCATTAGTGTCAGAAAATGTTGTTAGTGGATCTATTCCGTTTCAAAATTGGATGGCGCTGATCAGTACTCGATGGGATTGGATGACTTACCCAGAATCCCAGCCATAGACGTAAATGTGGAGAGTCGGATGTAGTCAATGAAACTCTTCATGACCATGTCAGGGCGACACTGTCCGTCGTACGCATGGAGTTTCAAGAAATAATCACGAAGAATCGTTGAATTTGCATTCACAGCTTTCGTCGCCATGTCAGCAGCTACACAATCAATTACAATATTAATACCAGAGTCAATACAGCCTAACAGTATACGGTTCTAATTTACTATCTGTTGGGTCGGGGTTCGATTACTCGAGCCTCGTATCTCTTAAATCGACATTTCCTGTACTGTGAGGTTTTTACCTCGTATACGCGGGGGTTTTACCCACTTTATCAGTAAAATCCCCCAATGGGGTAGGAAAGTCGGGTATGACAATAAATGTGACATTGTTTCGATGGTTGTACCTGTAGCCACCCCACGGGCAGTGTAGGAACCAGTCATAGGAAAAATCCCACCAATGTAGAGCGGTGTTTTTTCTTGATCTGAAGTGGACTTCCATGTCTTCCAAATTGATTTGTTCTCTTGCATCCATCTACATGCTACATTCTCCATTAATTCAGTCCCTCTCAACTCACTATTCAAACTTGTACTATTCTTATACAATTGTAGAAAATTTATATACTCCTCTTCTGTTAATGAGATTCTATGAACAGCCTAGAATTGGAAACAAAAAAGTACAAAATAATTAGTAAAAATTAAATAAATATGAAATAAATTGACGACATTTATGCTAGGTAAGCTCATACTGTCCAAAATTAAAAAATTGAGGCAGATTTCACAAAATTCAAGTCCCTGCCGAAAGTGCTTTGATTTCTGAAAGATTTGACCAAATCGTGATTTTGTTTGTCTGAACAGTATGAGTTTACCTAGTAAGACATCGTCGTCGAGTTATGTTGAATAATTACCTCATAAGCAAACTTGGCTCCGTCTTTTAATTTACTGGACACGATTTTTTCTAATTTCCGTGACTCATAGTTACAAAATAAATCATTATTATTACAAGGTTGGAAATTGACACTAATCAGATCTGTGGATGAGAAGTCCGTGGTTAAAACTGTTGGTTTCCAACTAAAAAATAAAATCCCACGTCTTGAGTCCGTCGCTTTGTAGTAGTCAATTAAGTATTTAACAAATGTATTCAAATTAGGCCCTAGCCAAATAACACGGACGTATAGTTTCAGTAATTTAATTTGTTCCGGTATGTAGTGTGAAGATTCTGAAATCAACAAAAATCAAAAGCAAAATTCAAAATAAAAGTATTTCTCACCGAAATATCTATATATCAGTGGTTATGACGTCATATCCAAGCAATTCGTCTTAAAATGTCTTGATACTGTTGCTTATAAACAAATTCAACCCCACGATCTCATTCTTCACCGATTACGGAAATCGATTCCGTTCACTTTTCCGTTAAACCCCGGAAAAATTATTTTTTACTGAAACACACAACTCGAAATAAGGGCAAAACAATGGGTTTGAAGGAGACAAATAAATTTCCGGGAATTTTTCCGGAACAGTGACCGGAAAACTAAACCTAGATCCCACATAAACCTGTACTCCTTCCATACAGATGAGGATTATGGTTTTCTTTTCCGGTCACTGTTCCGGAAAAATTTCCGGATTTTTTTTATTCTTCAAACCCATTCTTTGTCGTTATTTCGTGTCCTGTACGGGTTTGAGTAAAAAATAATTTTCCCGGGATTTTCCGGAAAAGTGGCTGGAATCGATTTCCCTAATCTGTGAAGAATGAGATCGAGGGGTACAGTTTGTTTATAAGCGACAGTTCCTGATGTGAGCGCTCAGCACTGTCCCTTAACGTTCCTCGTAGCCTCTTGCGCAACATATGTGAAGGTTCTACCCCAAAAAGATCGTTGCTATGACGTCACAAAGTGCATTTATATTTCTTACAGTCGAACGGTTAGACTTCGCGGGGTAGAACCTTCACAAAAATTGTTTAAAATGCCAAGGACAACAACATATAAAAAATGGAGTCAAATCCAATGTTCTACATTTTAAGGTAAGGATTGTGCGGTGTTCGAACAATTTTTTTGTGTTAGCTTGGTTTAAGTCAGCTTTATTTTTAAGTCTGTCCTTTTCTGTCTTGTGTACCATGTAAAATTTTGATGTATGATCCGAATGCATAGAGATATTGATGCTACACCCATATGCAAATGACCTTCACGTTATTAATCAGTTTAATTAATGTAAATAATTATGTAAATAAGTTCTTTTGTCACAGGTGAAAAGTACTGGAATGTAAAGAATGTGCACCCACTTAGCCAATACACACGTGTTTATCCTTCTTCCCCTTCAGCATTAATTTAAATGTACAACGTCGGTATTTAATGACACTCATTGATAAATCAATGTGACGTCTTTGATTAATATTGAATGTGTTTACCTGGATATGCTGCTAGTAGAAGTGCACACTCGACCCCTTTACAAATCTCTGGTTCATAAACTCCATTCTTGCAATATATTTCTTGACAGAAATAAATGATTCTGTCACCATCCATTCCCTGTACGGACAAACTCGTTGCATTTTGAAAATCAGTAGTTGACAGACTGAAACGACTCGTGACGTCGTCTGGGGTCAGGAATGTGCGCCAATAATCCACGGATGGATGTTCATCCACTATTTTCAATCGAGGGATAAACCAACCGAATCTGTACAAAAAAAAAAAAAAAAAAAAACAAAGAAAAAAATTAAAATCAAATCAAATACATTTTTTTTTAAAAATTTAGTTCGAACACGTTATTTTTCTCTAATTCACGTTTTTCCCCCGAAAACTAAGAATTTTAGTCAAACTCTGTTTTCCGAGACTAAAAAAGATATTTTGAAGAATAAATCTTGTTGTTTTTGAAATAATCCATAGAATCCTTTTGTAAGGTCCGAGACACTAAAGAATAAAAAACAAAGCCTTGTCAGGATGCAATTTTCTCCGTACTTTACGTGTAAGACTAATTAAATCAAAAGCCTGCGTCTCTCTTGGACTACTCAGATGAATTATTCACCATTTATGTTTCACCCAACAAGGCTCTTATTACACGGAATCCTTTTGACCTGCTTTCTCTGGATTAACCACACGCACTCCAAACTCATTCATTACCGGCAATTAGTATTTCAAAGAGGACACACACGCCACGAATTTTATTTGTATACTCAAATATCCCTTAATTATTGGCTGAAGGAAATAGGACTTTATACTTTTCAAAGAACCATTTTGTGGTTTGAAAGGACGTCCGCCCGACATCTTCTTATTTCACAACAAAAACGCTCGACCATTTTTGTTATTAGAAAAGATGAGCCGCTGTTGTTATATAGAAATTCCTACGCTATTTTGTCATTTAACATTAAAAATAGCGGCCGTTCTATTATTTGACAAGAAAACGGGTCATCCTTTTGTTTTGTGATAAGAAAGTGGTCCCATTGAAGGAAAATCGCCGCCATTTTAGTTTGTGACAAGAAAAGCACCGTCCATTTGATTATGGACTTGAATATAAAATAAGTGGTAACGTCATTACGTCATTTGAAAAGAAAGCCCTTGACATTTCGTTATTTGACACACAAAAACTACCCACCATTTTGGTATTCAAAATTAGAAAAAGTTGGAATTTGGTTTGTTAACAAGAAAAAAGCCCGCCAATTAGATTTTTGAAGGATTTTAAACCATAAATGAGATTTTCTTATTTCCAGGGAATTGTAAAAATGTATCTGTCATTTTGAAAAAAAAATAGACGTACAATTTTTTTTTTTTTTTTGAATATTATTGCACTGAAGTAATGGAAGTAACTCCGAATGTTTATTGAAGTGAACCAACACGACCACGACCGTACGAATGACAGACGCGGAACGAGGGATCTAATAAAGTAATTTGTGCAAATTGACAGAGTAAATCCGAAGAACCAAGTAAAGTGGTTCCTTGTTTGAAACCAAATTCCAAATTTACGTACATACGACGTAGTACGTGTTGATGGAATGACAATTTGTAAGGATATCATGGCCCCCGTGAGAATTTTACCCGGGAGTTCACTCCAATTTTCTCACACTCGTCTTCGAGAAGGAAAAGAGATTAAGTTAGAAACGTTTCATCATGATTGTCCCTAGTGGGTAGTCAAAGACTCACAAATTCCATGCAAAACAATGTTATCCCTAGGAATGATTCTTGTTTTGACATTCGTACTCTCAGTAAGGTCAATGTAGGGTAGGGTGTGCTAATTTCAACCACCATGGAGACAACGTGCTAATTACGGCCACCTCTTAACTACGTGGGTATGGCAACCAAGAAGCATCCGCACAAATGGCGGTGGGAGTTATTAGCACACTTTTTGAGCTTATGGAAGCATTAACCCATAAACGACAAGTGTGCTAATCCCAGCCTATCTTAAAGCGGGAAATAATTCAGACATCACACATTCTGAGTCAAAGGATGACTTATCGTCTATTTCTACCACGAAAAAATCCCTAACCCTGCTATGCACGCATAGAATTCACCTCATTTTGAGGAATGTATAAAAGTACTGTCAATTGCCATATTCTACACCCCAATGCATATTTGACCCTCATCCGGCTTCTTTGCGGTACCCGACTTCCTTACCCCATTACGTCACCTTACACATTTATCAGTGCACCCCCATACGGTTGGTAAAAACCTCAGAGCAGTTACAACAGGTGCAGGGAATCAAACCCCGTCCATAATGAAAATTCTATGAAGAACAAATGGAAAATGACAAAATGAAATTTGGAACAAAAACGTATATCTTACTATTTACTGAATAAATACTCTATATAAGGTGTATGGACATAAGGAACCTTGTTTGTTATTTCTACTTCTGTTCCTCCCGGCAAGAAATGTATGGAATTCTAGGAATGTGAAATATTTAATAAAAAAAGAGGAGAAAAGAAGAGAAACTTGGTCTGTTTGACCGTCTGAAAAGATCTCACATTTTCTAAATTGTTAATATCCAAAGAAATACAAAAGTAGGTTGGAAAGTCGTGGGAAGACTTCCACTCTGACTCAAAAGGAAACCAAAAAGTTGAGGTCAACTTGTAGCTGCGGGATACGCACGAGAATAGACTTCAAATGAGGATCTACATCTAATCTACGACTTAGGAATCAAGAAACTAGAAAAGTCGTTTGACAAATACTTTACCAGGTAAGCTCATTCTATCCAGAAAAAAAAATGATGGAGGGAGGATCTCAGTGTAAGCAAAAAGTGTAACTTAAAATGACAAGCTCAGTTATGTCTGTACTGACAGTATGAGCCCACCTTGCAACAAAACGTTGTCGAGTTAAACTGGAATCTAGAATATGGCCATATTTTTCTTTGGATCAATAGTTCGGACTTGACATGAGCCATTCTTCCTTCCAAAGAAGCCTTAATGTTACTCGACAATCTAATTTGTGCTAAGTGGCTCAAAGTCCGTGACCGTGACCGCACCTCCAGTCCTAAGAATGCGGTTTCTCGAACAAGATATCGAGATATACATTTGGTAAGAAAATAACGTTGTTCGGATAACATAGAAGAACTCTGTCAGTGTTTTTGAACCTCAAAATGTATATATTTACAGGACAAATTCTTGATAACTGACAAAAAATAAGAATAAAAACTCTACAAAATGTATATCTCACTATTTTCAAGAATTTTCAACAATCATTGTCATTGCTTTTGGCACAAACTGTATATCTCACTAAAGTGATACCTTGTATAATAAAACTATATCAGTTGCCCGATGCCATGTACAATTACAATTGACCTTGACCCCGACCGAATGCGTACACAAATAAATTGAATATATAGTAACAGTTTATTCTGAAACTGCTGACCTGAATAAAAGTACATACACAAGTCAAGTAAATCAGTGGGGAATTGGAAGGAACATGAAAATGTATGTCCAGACCAGAAATTATTTCTAAAATCCAAGAGTTCAAGTTTTATGTCCACATTTGATTTTATTTGATTCTGTGGACAGAAAATGACAAGGGACATGACACACGCTCTAACAAGGGAAACTCACGACATGAGGGTCCATTTGTGATCCCCTGACATCAAAATAGTCGCGTGTACAAATGAAGTACTTTTTTTGGCCTATCTTCAAAAATTTGTTTAAAAATCCTGAGATCTCTTAAAATGCATGCCGTTTCCGGCGTTTTTCATTTCGCGTCAGGGTTGAGAGATGACCATAAGATACATTACAGAAAAATTTGGAAAAAATTCATAATAATTTTTTTTGTCAAGATTTTGATTGGAATATACGAATGAACTTAAGAAAACTCAAAATCTTGTCCAAATGTTGACAAGAGTTAATTCTAAAATTATTGACTTGAGTAAATGAGTATTATTTGTGTGAACGGGTTTGACGTAAGGATTTGGGATTAACATGTGAAAAGTGTTCCTTGTCATTAATTCATTAAAGAAAGTGAGAAGGTAAGTGTTTTTGAGCTCAGAATTCCCTGACGATTGGATTCCATGAAAGGAAATGGAAGAAGAATCTAAGACATTCACAAGTCAGCAAAAATAAGTCAAGTTGAGAAGTGTGAGAAGAATGTGACTTGCTACACAACACAAACTCAACCACAAGGTCCCACTAAATCCTAAATTCGGATACAAAAATGAGATATACATTTTCTATCCACATTCCCCTAAAAATCCTTGTAAAACCCGGAATCTATCCTTAATTGACATTTTCAGGAAAATATGGTCAAGTATATTGTCGGGAAGGGGTTATCTTATGGAAGGTACCCCCAGCAGTAGGAATAATTTTCTTTTTTGAATTTTAACATATGCTTTGGTGGTGTTAAAACTTTGTGAGACCATGTAGGTGTATTATATGGTACTGGTGTGGCGTGTATGGTTGGAGTGAACTCTGCAGTATGTATGCGGCCAACGACTCTCATAAAAATCGATCTAATACAGACAGAGGCAGAAAATACTTGCCTCTTATCCTTTCTGTCCTATCTACTTTTTTATTTTTATTTTACCGGATAGAATGGAATTGGACTAAACCACTCCAATTTCACGGAATGTATTTCTCAAAAATTAAAATGTGAGATCAATTCATTCACAAAATTCTGAATTCTCATCACAAACTTTTGCAAAACGTGACAGGAAAATAACAATTAATTGGTAAAACAACCCAAAGGCTCGGTCAAACTTACGGGATCTCAACTTTTGTCGACTCGCTCTTTATTTGCCGCCCGGTCAGCTTATTTACAACAGTTAACAGTGAAAGATACTCATTATGTTATCTAAATACTATTTTGGTATTCAACACGGTCCACACATTTATAACAGAGAATTCTGAAAAGTTTCACAAAATAAAGATCCAAATCCAACAAAATTGGATGATATTTAGTCGGCGTTCGTTAAAGAGAAGTTATGGTGCCCTATCCTTACTGACCGTTCGGTTCGGGTGCCCGAACCGGTGGGAAATAATGCCAAATAGGAACTTTTTTTTTCAGGACGTCAATTCCAAGTGGAATTGAAACTAGAAATTGTATTTCCCATTCTGGCAAAGCGTAATGGAAGACGTACGAGTAGAAGCCATTAAATTGTTTGACTTCAGTCACGTAGGACTTCTCTACAAATATTAAATTAAGGTAGGCTAATTTGTTTCACTTTCGTACAAGGATCACAATTTCTCTATATACCCACCATTATCGGACGTCCTTTCATGGCCGCACATGCTTATGTATCAAAGGGGGCGGGGCATATTGACATGGATCCTCCATTTTAGCCTTTATTGTCACATGCTAGTAATGTATTCAGTTAAATGCTGGGGCGAATTGACAAACTCGTGCCAAGGTGGGTCAAATTGGCCGAATTGAATTTATCTGTTTACCTGCATAGTTTAAAGTTCGAGCTTCCCAGTAAATATTTGAGAAAATTTCAACTCTCCTTGTTCGCATCACTTTCCGTAAACAATTTAATGGAGAAAATGTCTTAAAATGAAATTGACAATAAAATGACTGCGCTTTTGTCACGATCTTAATCCAAACTGGTTTGACTGGCTTAGACAAACTGTGACGCAGAATGAAAATACACTTGAGTTTGTTTCCCTACAATGTTTTGAAGAGATTAAGGATGGAAAGGAGTTTGGATGAGACTCGAAGCCTAAGCAGAATGTCATTAAAATAATCCTTAACACTGAGCTTCTGTTTTTTTTCTGACGGTAGAATTCTTCCATTCCACTTTTCCATTAGATTTATGAAAAAATATGTAAAACTCACTACAGGATTTTTCATAAACTTAATGATAAAGTGGAATCAAATTCATTAGGTGTTCCATCAAATTATGAATAACCATTGCTGAAAGGGCAGTTACGGTGTCTGTACTGTATTTTATAATCTTAATGTATAGAATCTGTCAAATTTTTGAATAATCGTTCCTTCAAAAGCAGTTATGGTGTCTACACCGATCAAATGATCCATGCTTTTACTCTTATGACCTAAAATCTCTAAATTTATGAATAAATATTAATTAAAGGGCAGTTATGGTGTCTGTACCGTATCTATTATCTTAATGTATGTGAATCTGTCAAATTATGAATAACCGTTGCTTAAGACGCAGTTATGGTGTCTGCACTAATCAAATGATGCATTATTGAACTATTATGATCTAAAAACTCGTCAATTTATGAATAATCGTTACTTAAAGGGCAGTTATGGTGTCTGTACCGAACAAATGATCTAGGAT
>JAQFYE010003842.1:0-14425 GCA_034694305.1 Protaphorura glebata
ACTTGTTGACAAATCAACGACGGTGACCGTAGTAACGACAGCGTTACATTGCAATTTGCGAACATCGCGGATGCCGTTGAGTGGACTATGAGGGGCTTGTTGACAAATCAACGACGGTGACCGTAGTAATGACGGCGTTACATTGCAATTTGCGAACATCGCGAATGCCGTCGAGTGGAACATAAAGAGCTTCGCTCCGTTCGCTCCGCTCACTTCGCTCGCCCAAATATAGCTTTAAAATATAAGATGGCGTCGGTGGATTTAAAAAAATCATTTGGGCGTGATTTAGACGATAAACCGTTCAAAAATCGCTCTATCTGTGCCGATTTTTACTTATGCGCTCGGCTCGTCAATGTCACTGTGTACATCGGATTTTAAACAGGAATGACACCTTATATTCTCGATAAAATTCTCTACAGAATGCTCAATCTCAGGTTTTCTCCGACTCCTCCCGGAATGTAGAGGTGGAAAAGTTTATGTTCCACTCCGTATGCAACTGCCGTTCATGTAATATTGAAAGGCTTCAAATAATATAAGCTTTCTTCAGTTGAAAATGGCCCTTAACTCAATCTTACATTTTGACCCCATGGAAGAATTGACACATTTTTCCGAGTTGAACAAGTAAACACACCTGAGATAAAAATTATACCATATACAGAATGTCTGACAATACTCCGTCGGATCGGCCATGCTCGTCGCCCTGGACACTACAAATCCACTTTAACGAACGGCCATATTTGTATTTGTCCAATTCAACACAAAAGTACCCAATCGTTACATAAATGCAGCGTACATCGAACCATTTCCTGGTTTTGAGGTAAGTGGAATGTGAGATTGGATAACAGTCATAGCTGAGTCAGCAATGTGAGAAAATTAATGAGCTAAATGTACTTCTACTAGCATAATATGTAACTTATGTATTCTTAGCATCTTGGTTAAAAATCAAGCGAATACAAAGAAACGTGTCTCGTTTTAGACATTGATTCAGTGTATTTAATGGAAAGCTGGTGAATTACAAGTAGTTCTCTCAAAGAAGGTTTTCCAAGCAGTAGTGAAAGCGAGGAAACCGGAAATTGGTTGTCTGAACAAACATGGCATAACAACCCACTCAGTCATGGATATCCAGTAGCAGTGTTCAGACAATGTGTGGGTATGTATTCACCTGGACAACACGATTACAAGGAAAGTAAGCATAAAACGCCCATATCCTGCCGGACGTGTCCCAAACAAGCGAAAGTCGATTTAAGACCTACTGGGTAACGAATTTTCCTAACATTCAAAATGTCATGGGAATGGAAGAAATCTGGACTCAGACGGTGTTTCAATTAATTTGGTAACATGATCTCTTATGCAGATAAACATATTACGGTTTACCTGCGAAGCACCCCGCCAATCTTTGTTGACACTCATTGTTCAGTCAATTCATTGACGAACATTACCGCTCGAAATTTCTAATCTTGTGGTTATGAACTTTGGTTCATGCTGGAGATAAGTTCTGAATAAAGTGGCTGTTAATTTTAGACACAATCATTTGATGAAGGTGATGAGTTGGCACTTTTGTCGGAATTCATTACTAAACCATATTAAATCAATGTTAATTCACTGCCCATCTCATCTCATCTCTCAAGGTCTTCCCATCGCTCTTGAATTTTTGAAACTGTTCACCTCCTTAATCGCATGATCGAGCTAATCAACACCTGCATCGTCAGTAAGTCCTAGATGTCTCGGGTATTTATTTACTTGTGATATTTAGGCATAAAAATGACAACTAGCATATTTTGAGGGGTGCAGTGCAATAAAATAAAATTTTGGGACTGGCAAAAAAAATTCGTTCGCCTTGTAACGAAGTTGTAACGGCTATTGATTCTTCGAATTTCAATCCCTTCCTTCATAATACTAAAGATTCGAAGACTCGATACCCGTTCCCGGGTGAACGAATAATTTTTTTTAGTCGGTCCCTAAATTAATTATGGTGGAATCATTTGGGTTCGGTGAGCACCACCCGACATCATTGGGAGATGTCATAAAAGATTTCAAGAAGATTGGACGAGAGGAAGCTCAGGTCAGTTGACGTTCTCAAGCCAAAAAATCACAGGTAAATCTCCATGCCAGTTTGACGTCAGTTTACATGTCCTTAAACATTAATTTAATAGACTGGACACGACACAAGAGCGTAATTCACACCGATATAGAAAAAGCAAATTGCAACCGTTTGTAAAATATTCGTGCTTAAACACCGTACAAGTAATGTCATACTATTTATGGTGGGTTCTACACACGCCAAAAGACATTTATTAATAATAAAAAAAAAGAAAAAAAAAGTAATGTCAAAAAATGACATCAATTACAACAGTGTCTGGAGGTAGTAAGAATCCTGAGAAAACGAACAAAGAAAATGCTTCAACAAAATGAGGAGGTGACCAGGATGACGATCGTACGTCTGTGTCATAGTATAGTAGAAATAAAAATAGTGTAATTTCATCTTACACACTAACGACAACCGACAATATGAATTTAATAGTCTTTAAAGTTCCAACCAGTCCTGAGTTTGATATTGTACGAATATTCCAATCTAAATACTTATGGTTCAAATAACTGTGTAATAGCTCGTTCTTCGTGTTTCATATAATGCAATACGATGAATTAATTCACTAGGTTTGGCCCATTACCAGTCAAATAAAATTGCAATTGTTAATATTCAGATCCAAAATCGCTCCAGTTAACCTCACACAAATTTATTATTGGATTTCAACATTAAATTCTCAAACAATAGGAGATATGTAGAGCTGAATTCAAGTAAAATACAATAGATGTGTGTACATGAATTAACATTCGATTTACGGCACTATCAAACATAGCATCGCTCAGGATTTTTGTTCGTACAGATTACGTCCAATTTTGTTTAGCGAATCAAACCTTAGTTGTAGAAAAAATTGACCAATGGAAAGAATATATTCATAGCAAGGTACACGACAATGTATATACGAAGGAATCGAGCCATTCTAGTAGCATAGCTATAAGTGGCTGATTGTACCAGGCTATTCGAATTAAATCGAATGAATGTTGTTATTTCCGTAGTTGCTACAAAATACAATAACCCTTGACTGAATTTCTAGACACTTCTAGATTTCCTGAGAATGTTGTAAGTACCCTCTCAACTAAATGAGTATTTGATGAAAATTTGATGAGCAGATTTCATCAGCGGTAAACATTTATTAGGTCTTGGAGCATTTTGCATTTAGGTTTTAGATTTTAGAGGCGATGCTAAAATCTTGCTCGTTATGTCACCAACGAAATTCAGACATAAATTCAAATGAGTCTCAAAAGGATTTGGGAGCTTTCAATCTCACTCAAAACGTTTTCTAATGCTTTTAGTCTTGTTCGCAATGATTCTAAACATAAACAAAAGGCTCGTGTACCCACTTTTAGGATTCTCTTCAGAAAATCATAAAGTAGTACTAGTAATACGGCTCCACGCCATTAGCTAATGGCTCTATATTAGAGTAACGACTGTAATCATTTCCACAAATCTGTACTTGTACTATCCGAAACTACTTGATAGTCTCTCTTCTTTCTTTCTTCCCACATCTTGACGAGATTAGGATGCGTGCCAGGAATTCGGAGACAGAAATCCTGGGAAAGTCTTCAGCAGCATAGAAATTGTAACGTGTCATTCTTTGATAGTAAGTAGATTGGGATTCTATATGTAGCAAAAATAGGGACTGTGATATCAGATTTGGGTTGCAAAAATGTCGATTGAGACTGTCCGAGCAGAATCGTATGTTACTATGCTTATCGATGTTCTCGATGGACCGATGCGTCCATCGTTTGATGTCTAGCAGAATTCTTGGCAGATTGGAATTACGGAGTGGGCGATAGTTGTTTAGGGTAGGTAAACCATAACTGCTTCTTAATGAACGGCTTAAGACTAATGTTCACATTTCTGCCATTCCGTTCGAAGTATCAAAATAAAATAGAGAAACGTTTGCAGAGTGCACACAAATTCGCCATATTGTAAGTTTTGTATGACGTGACCTAAATTTAAATGTTAGGCTTAGTAATAATTTTAAATTCCATCTCTGGAATGCAAGACTGTCAATGAAGTTGCAAAAGTTTGTATGACTGAATTTTAGAACAGACGCGATATATTCTAATACTATTTAAGTTTATTCTCAAAATTGAAAGGTCACTTATGTACTATATTATTTTCTTTCGCCAGTACAATAACTGAAATTAATTGTTGGAATTAGGAATATCAGTATCATTAAAACCGGCTGGGACCCAAGCCAAATTTCTGTTTCCAGTAACCATTTAAAAGATTGCAGACCTTTCACCTTTGCCTTTTAAAAAAATTGCACAATCCTGAGCGAGTAATTATGTATCACAGGGTAAGTTTCCCGCAGATGGTATTAAGGTTGTAGGAATAAGTTTATATTTGCGTGCAAGACGGGCTTAAGTTGTGCACACGTAAGTAGTCCGTCGAAGTAGTCCTAAGCTTAAGCGTTTTCGTTCGACCCGATTAAGAGGTTTCGAGAGAAAGAAAATCCCAAAAGAGAAGTCAATGGACTATAAATTGGTATGAAAGGCTTTTCCTTTTTTTTCTTCTCATTTTCTACCCATTCCACGTTTTACTTGGCAATTTTCCTTCTCTCCATAGATATGTGCGTACATACTCCAACATCAAAACTAAACAAAATTTGTTCCAGGCAAAAGTCAAATCAGACAAATAGAATGGGCATAATGATCTTACTTATTAATTCAGGTGAATTCTGAACCTGCATAGCAGGGCTGGGCTTTCTTCCTGGTATAAGTAAGCGATAAGCCATCATTTGACTAAGAATGTGTGGGATTTGAATTCTGATATCGTACAACTAGGATAGATAACATGTCCCGAGTATAACACCCAGTGTTTTTTTACTTATCATGAACGTCAAGCGGTACATCCTTCTAGACGCTAGAGGGTGCCCTAGAAAATTAGAAAGAATGTTGCGCTCAGCGGCGCTGACGACCTAAAAAACGATGAAAAACGCCATTCTCATATTTCAATTCAATATTTATTCAGAAATTGAGAAATTCGCATTGGTTTCAGTGATCACGAATATTAAAAATAACATTTCAAGGAATTTTGCATACGTTTCGAATAATAAAATATGTGGCCGCCAGTGTTAGTTTGGTTGAATGCAGATCCGATGAGGTTCATTAGTCGGGCCAAACTTTGGACACTTCTTAGGGTCAAACACGGGATTAAGTCGATCTCGGATGGGCTTCTCGAGAAAATGTCCGTCATACGACTTGCGGTGATCACAGTACTTGCTGAAATAATCAGTCATGTCACAATACTGGAGCGGGTCAATGTAAACTGGACAGCGTTCCAGAAGGTGTGGAGTCATGTAATTTGGTGTAAAACGATTGAGAGCCTTTCGAGTAATATTTGCATAAGAATCACCAATTCGGAATCGCTCAGTTGGAACATGACCATCGTAGCCTGGAATGAAATACCGGTTAACATTTGTTGGTTCAGCAAAATATGGGATCTGGAAGCGATTTGGGTCAGGTTCATGTCTGTAGAATTTAATGTCCTTGTCGTTAACTCTTGGATCCAGAGGGAGACACTCACAAATGCTTGGTTTTCGAACGTATCCTAATTTGCAATAGTCCGCCAAACATTCGACGGGCAAAGCGTAGTCTTCGTCCCAACAACTCTCACTCTTATACTTCAGATTCGGTAAAGACAAATGTGGGTTGGACTGAAATGGATCATAGCTCGAGATATCTTCGTATTCTTTCATGAACGGTTTGCCGGAAGGTGCTCGTCCGCCACAAGGTTCTGTGTTCTGTGCCTTGCATGCAATAACTCCGAGATCCGGACTCTGATATACCGAAAGCCGTGACAAGTATCCATGTTGATTCAACTTTTGAAGCTTTGAAGGGCAGTCGAAAACAGGTTTCTCAGCACAAAAGCGGTTCCTGGAATTCCAATCAGTCCCCTTACAAGGATCTGGGTCAATGTTTCCTTGCTTCAAATGAAATCTTGCCCTCAAGTCAGCTTCATGGCTACGACAAGGATCCGCAAAAACTTGTGGACGTCTTCCTTTCGGCCCCGCCGCCAAAAGATTTTTTGTGAGCAATTCATTCGTCGCTCTCGAGTACGTATTTCCGGCTTCATATTTCATTCCAATAATATTTCCTGTATATCCCGGGACATGGTACGGGTATTTCGTGTTGTTGCAACAGCCCATTGTTCTTCCGTAATTAAATTCCAAGAAATAGAAAAAATACTAGGTCTGACTCTAGCAATTAATGTGAGCCCGGTGCTCCTAAACTTTTTTTTCTTTTTCCGAAAAATGTATCGCCTTCGTCAACTGACTCGAGTCGGTTCTATCAATAGGGGCGAATTTAGAGTCTTTGCTTACAATTAGTCCACGACCAATACCTGAGTAGTTATGCCAACAAATTTCTGAAGCGATTTTTTGGCATACCACCAATTTTGTTCATAAATGAAAGCTTCAAAGAGGGTGGACGGGTAGTAAAGAGAGCCGGTAAGTCCAAACAAACAAAAAAGTGCAAAAAAATACACACAAAAAAATGTCTATATGACTTCAACATTAACTGCAGATCAATGGCTGTCGCAAACATCCCACAAACATGGCGGGTATCCACCCGACAACGTTAAATTCCAAAATGTCTTATGCAAAAATAACCCTGGTCGCAAAACCTGGTTTCCGTAATACATTGGCATGGGATGCGCGACCAGGCAAGAAAAAAATGCTATTTCCGGTTGTTTACTAGTTACCGACTCTCCTTACTTAAAACAAACGGTTGAAACTTCTTGGAAAGCTTAATGTTCACGTGAGGTGGATGCATCCAATATTCGTAAACAAACTCTCCTCATAAGGTTGGCCCATGCCCTATGCCAACGTTTCAACAATTTGGAAAATTTGTTGAAAATTCAATGCTCCATATCAACAAGCTTATATTCGGTGCCCAAAGTCCCATCTGATCTAATGTATTTTGGGCACCGAACTAAAAAAAACAAGTTTTTTTCGAGTAAACAAGCGCATGGTCCAACCTCTAGGAAGATGGTTGATAAGGAATATTGGATGCATCGCTCATGATACTCTGGATTTGTTATCTATCCTGAATTGTACGATGATAGAATTAAGATATCACACATTCTTTGTCAAATGATAGCTTATCGTCTATTTCTACGAGGGAGGAAGGCCCCAACCCTGCTGTAGAGATTCAGAATTCACTTCATTTTGACGAATTCATTACTGAGCTAATCACCACACTACACTCAATGTATTTTAACCATCATTGGGCAAATTCATGGTACCCGACTTTCCTGCCCAATTAGGGCACTTTACTGATTTATGAAAGCGATGGTTCAAAAATCACGGGTTAGGGAAGGTAAAACTTTAAAATGGGGCTGAGATATACCAGACCCGTGGAGTCGAACTCCGTTCTAACAGACAGCAGATGCGAATTCCATACTACTACGCCGTTTTGGCACTGGTATTGGTTACCTCTTACTTAATTCGACTTGTTTCCCACAACATGCAATGCAATGCCCAGGAGAAATTCCAAGTCTAGTATATGAATGAAAATGTGAAGTCTTGCGAGACTACATAAAAATTTTCGTCGGACTACAAGGACAGAGCTAGGGCTTTTTACTTTACTCTACTCTACTTTTTTTCTTACAGGATTTATATCCAACCTATTCCAAGCCGCGCAATTGGTTCGGTTTGGTTCGATGAGAGTCAAGTTCTTCAGAGAAAGTGCTGAAACTTCTCCTTTTCCTTATTTCTTTCTTTTTAACTTGGTACCAATATTGTAAAGCCATACCGCCGTGATTTCCTTTGACTGCATCATAGAAACTCATGTGGTACACTTGTGGTCGTGGGACCCATGCTGTGTCGTAAATTTTGGTTGTAATGTCCATAACGTGAGGTTAATGCATCGCTCATAACTTAGAAGAACATGGCTTAAGAACAAACGTATAAGACATGCATGCCTGGTTAACATTTATAGGAATAAAAAGAAGACATATAAAAAAGTCAGCTCAATTTTAGATTTACCTTCGCTAGAACGATTTTCATGAGTTTGTTTAATGCTCGTAGAACATTTACTAGGTCTCTCCAAGCATTATCGCTAAAATATATGGGTTATTAACCCGGAACTGTACACACTTGTAAAATATATATCAAAAATATTTCCATTAATTCGTTTAAGTATTTTTCGAAAGGAATAATTTCAGCCTTTATATTTGACCAACCGAAGGTATCCCTAGTAGTAGAGTAAAACCATACACCTTTTTAACTCGGTAGGAAATTGGTTACCCGAACACCAATTGAATATCTAGAAATAAGAGCTCCTTAGCCAAACTCTATACACAAGTTAACAGGGCTCGGAGCAATAGTAAGCTGGAAGGTTATCTTACATTCCAGACACAGATACTCTGACAACCTTAACTATTTTTGAAAAATGAAATAAATGTAAAATACTCTCGCTAGGATGAGTAACGGCTCTTCCTGATACAGCAATCAACTACATGTGAAATCTTCTTGGTATTATGAGCACATAAAATGTGAATAATAAACTCCTTCCGTTCGATACAGAAGCAGTTACGGTGCTGATATTGTAGCTGCTCCGATATACAAAAGCCTGGTATCTGTTTTATTCACCTGGTCCAAGTCCAGTGTCTAAAATTGTAGCCAGTTCACTACCTATTGTAAAACTGGACCTTTCACCTTAAGCCTCAGAGGGATTGCCTTGGCGTGAGTAATTTATCACTGTCCCTTATCGTCCTCGTCACTATCCTAAAAATCTGGTGTCATTTTCCACATCTGGGGAAAAAGCGAGAGAATGGAGCTGTCGCACCGGATTTAATCCCAGCTCATACCTACCTCCTGTGTACTGAATTCCAAACGAAACGTGGACTGTGTAATACTTCAGTTTCACCCCCTGGGGGTTACTGACCGGGATTTCCTAGTGTGACTTGACACATGAAGAGACAACAAATCCCAACTCTACTCGTCATGAAAATCGGACTTCAGCTCAGATCAGCTCAGTAGTCTCAAAAGTGGAGAGTTTCACTCGCAAGGGACACTGCTTGAACGTTATTTTCGAATGTCCAGGTTTTATTTTGTCAATTAATTCATGTTTGCAGAACCCAAGTTTTCCTACTACTGGCGGTACGTCTCCTGAATCAAAAAGGGGCAAATATCATTTTCTGAAACAAAATTTACTCCCATGCCTTAGAGTAAATGTCAGTTATTGGGATAATATTTTAAAAATTCATGGCGATCAATATTTATCTGGAAATTGGGCAAATATCCAAATCTGCAATCAGAACATGCAGAGTTGCAAAGTAATTTCCAGAGTAACTTGAGTTTGACATCTGAAGATTAATCCTTGTCAGATGAGACTCGTATCGGAGTACAGGTGATCTTCAGGATGACTTACATGACCGGCCACTCGATTGGATGTTTTCTATATAGGATTTCACATATAGCAAGAAAGCTCAGCTGAGCTCAACTTCAACTTCAACTTTAACTTTTTCGTGAAAAGAAAGTAGGGCGTGAGAGTTCCTTGTGCCATACCGGAGCCATACTAGAATTCACACTTTCCTTGAGAACTTTCTTTACTTTCTTTGTGAGAAGAAAGAATTTTTTGTCTGGAAGAAAAGTCGGGCGATGGACGGGGACGGTGGACTAAGTTTTGGAATGGTTGGTTCCGCAAGTTCTTTTCTTTACTTTATATTTGTGCGGGCGTCTGGGACGGAGACGAGAGTGTTTGTTATTTGAACTTCTATTTAACTCTTTTCATGTTCCCGGTCTGCGTTAGGACAAGGTGTTCGGTCGTGAGAAAAAGGACTCAGATAACTAGCTATCCAATCGGAAATGAATCCTTGAGCTCTTTTTACTATGTGGCATTCCATTCCGGGAAAGTCTTGATGAGAAAAATAATCATTCCATGGGTTTTGAGGCTCCAGCTGTGAAAGAGATCAGATGGATGATTATTTCACACCTAGACCAGTCAACCACAGTTAAAACCTTGTTACGTAGAAAGATATGAACTGAGTTGGCTTGGCTCAATGTACAGTGTGATTCATAACTTTTTCCAGCCCCTGTGTCACCGAACATTGTGGTGTACAACGAATCGAAGTAAGTAGTGGATTCCTTGTGGTACGGCTGCAGGGTGGGGGTAAATGTTATGAACCACCCTGTACACATGTAATTTCGCAGACGAGAAACGTAAAAGTAAGTAGCTCACACTCAAACCCGCCATGGCTTGACAAGTTTTGTTCTCTTTTGTCTGCACGGGTGCACATATCTTTACATTTATCATTTTGATTAATGTTTTTAGCACATACTATGTCCAGCAACTTTAATTTATTC
Organism: Protaphorura glebata; assembly: GCA_034694305.1. Taxonomy (NCBI): domain Eukaryota; kingdom Metazoa; phylum Arthropoda; class Collembola; order Poduromorpha; family Onychiuridae; genus Protaphorura; species Protaphorura glebata. The sequence continues at coordinate 10,401 of JAQFYE010003842.1, forward strand.
CTCTGGTCACTTTTAAGAATTTTGGCCTTGGTAAAATAAAATTATTATTTGGTTGTGGAGACAGGACATGCACATTTGGAATTTCAATTCAGTGTAAGGCTTGTAATTGTCGCTCGGGTATGCTATTGGTTCGATACTTCCGAAAGAATTGTCTTGGTATATGGCCATAAATTGAAGCAGGGTCTAACTGTTTGCATATAATCGGATAAATTTAATTGTCTCATATTCTATGAATTCTTTCTAGGATGTAACCTTCGGCCGTAAAATTATAATGATTTTAATTTTTCAGTTCTCGGAAATGTTGCCCGAATACTAACAAACACCTCGGAAAATAATTAATACGCCCATCAGTTTTTCTTGAATCGAAATCACATAGTTAACATTTAATCAGTTCGAAATTGAAATTTGAATGTACCTTCAACGGACTTTCACCAATTTTTTTCCCTTTTATATATATGAAAAGAATGCCCTCATATACAAACTTCTTTTGGTCATTCGTGGATTTTGATTGGTGCGACTTTTAATTCAATTGTTCTCTTTAAGTACTGAAGTTGTTGCGAGTTTTATCTAAAAATCATCTGAACTTGGAAAATCCAAAAAGTTAGCAGCAATTACCATCTACTCATTCAGCGTACTTACTTACACTCTGTTTTCAGAATTCTAGGGCATGAACGCAAAAATTTGAATAAAGGCGGCAGTAATATACATAATCTGAAATTTTACTGCACAATCTTATTTTGATATTAAATGAACCTAGTTTTAACAGATTTTTCCGCAGGCTTATGAAAAACAATTTGAATGGGCTTTCTCTATTCCAAATACCAAAGGTGTATTTCTCAAGCGTTTCATCAATTTTTATAAAATTTGAAAGACAAGATTTTTTTCAACTTCGAATTTTACGAGTTTAGTTTCAGACAAAAAAATCGTCTAAGGGAAACTATTTAAAAAATTCCAAATAAGTTTTTAATCATAAAGTTTACTGATCTCTGGGTGAAGGATCCACTGGCTGACTATACACAACACCTCACATAAATCAAGATTGACCAGATATTGAATAATTCAACCATAACAAGACAATGAAAGAATTTGGTTATCTAACATGTATCCAGGCTGCTCAAAATCTAGTCAATAAATGTTAATGAAAACTCGCGAAGTAAAATTTGGTTATCGACATCCAGCCTGAATATTAGCACCTTTGAGCTACGAGTAATAGTTAGGATTTTAAACTCTTGTTTTTAAGAGCGGACCGTTTTTCACGAGTTTTATCGATTTTCTGAAATTTGAATAGTGTACATAGTTTTCACGCTTCAAATTTTCAGGTAAGAGTAGGTACAAGACCAAAGATAATATTTAAAAATTGCAAGAAAAGAAGACTGGAGAATATCCACATAAATCAAAATTGACCAGATATTGAATAATTCAACCATAACAAGACAATGAAAGAATTTGGTTATCTACATCCAGGCAGATCTGACCAGACTAAAGTTGACTGGAACTCCAATAGTACTTTGTCTGGTTCAGGAAAGACAGAAGACTTATGTGTTCACTGCTCTCCAGTCAGCTCAATTCATTGTATTGCGAGATACAACATTGACTAGTATGTGAACTCGAAGGATTCCAGAGGGAGCCAATTTATCATTTTAAATAAATGGCTGACCATCAGTTACTCTGTCCAAGCTCCCAACCCTTTGTTTGAGGATTTAGGTGAGGGAAGACTCGTAAAATCCGGTCAAAAGCTCCATCCTTTGTTCTCGTTCTCACACTCACAACTCACGGTCACGAGTCAAAATTCACCGGAGTTTACGCATTGTAGAATTTTATTTTAGCACTGTCAGCATTGATGAATACGGGAATATATTGAAGTCTCAGTCAGTTTGGCTGATATTAATGTTCAAGAATATCGGTGTCAAAAAACACTCTCATTTATTTGACATTTGCGGTAACGCATGGTAAAAACCCACAGGCGTATTCTACAACGGATTGGCCATCCCCAATGGCAGGATTGAAGATGCTTCTTCCAATAGGGAAAATTCCAAAGGAGAAAAAACAATTACCATACATTATCCGCCACAGAGATGGAACTCTCAACAAACCGAATGGTCAGCGTTAATTTTAGTTAATCCAATTATTAAAAAACTTTGTTGTCAGATATTACTTTTCAAAATTTTCACTGTTTAAAAAAAATTAATTTAGGTTTTATGGGTCTGAATTTGCGAACTCCCTCATACTATCGACGTGGACTAACAAAAGTTTTCTAAGGAAATCCTGCTTATAGTACCATTAGATAACGTTATAACGAACAAAATCTAAATAACATTGCAACTAAACTCGATATATGATGAATGTATTTGCTTGACCCAATCTGGTACGTTGTAGCGAGGGACGAGAATGAAAATGGTCAATATTTTACCTCCCTTCTATACGTTATAAAATTTGCATTCTTCTGCAAATTTGGATCTGCACATGCCGTTGATTGCCGTCAATGTTTCGCAGTCCGTAATGCATTCAAATAAGCCTACTACAAATTCAATCTCACGTATGCAAATATGCAATGATGTGTGCGGGAGAATTTCCTGAGCGAATTTGCTATCCGTCAAATTATTGTGAGACTGAGTGCAAAAAAAAAACCTCCCATCCTATCCGCACTCGAGTTTTCTGCACTCGTTTATACCCACAAATCAAGCTGGATCATCGATTTTTGGATCGAAATCTGTCCTCTCAGATGCTGAGAAGGAAGACTCCACCTTTATCCTCAGAACTATCAAAACTATTTCATGGGTTTTATCATCTAGGTCTCCAGAATTCTTCATGGATTTTTGCACAAATATGAACCGAAGTTTATGTGGGATCATCGTATTTGCCATTTTTGTGTCACAGTCACATTTCTAAAGGGATCATTTCTACAAGTGCTTCTTACGAGGATTTTCTTGTCCTACGTCGTTACAGTTGATCGGTAAAATGAAAATTGCCAATTTTTAGAGGTATTGTTCAGAAAAATGGTAATCTTGTTTCCAATTACTTTTAAATAACATAAAATAATATTATAGTACCACCATATAAAAAGGTTTAGTATTGCAAATAATTTGTAGGTCATGAGTTGCCATATGGGATCGCCACTTAAAAGAAGAGATCTCGGGTAATAGGTACTTAATTTGTTAGATTTGTCTACGAATGATGACAAGATTTTTCAAATTCATGCAGAAATGGAAAATATTTTTGCCAGGGGGTGGAATAATGATATTTATATCGTCCGCACTTGCAAATAATGCCCTGGAAGTTTTAACGTAATCCTAGAAACTCCCACATCAAAGGGGCTACTTGTACGCGCAATAAAATTGAATTGAACTCACTTGAACCAAATCTCCGAAGTTGTCACCGGCAGCTGCGAAGGTGAGTTGACACACAAATTGTGTCAGCACTTTTGTAGGTTTTGAGCTTCCGGCAGCCGGGAATGAATTTTGGCCTGCGTGATGTCCACTACCGCCAAGGATAGTGGCTGATGAAAGTGACAAAGAGTAAGTTGAACCCCATTCACCATAGTATGTTCGGTTACAGGCTGCAAAGCATGCACAAAAATAAATTGTATAAAACATAATTCTGCAGATAAATTGCGATGACTTCGGGATGATTCTTTTACGAATTTTCTGTCCCCATAACTTAAAAAAAGCAGTAGTTGATGTCAGCGGGAAATTGTATCACCACATTAAGCCACAATTCTTTTAACAAAATTTTCACTTCGGTAGAATATATGATGTTATGTTACAGTATGCGTGTTTTCTGGTGAATTTTAGCATCTCTCTACAACGGAATGCTCTGGCTTGATGACATTGTTCATAAAGTGGTTTACAACATACGGAATTTGGAGATCTATTGTCAATTGTTTTCAAAAAAATTTCTGAAATGGTTTAGGATATCACGACACCTCATAACGCCATCACTAATCTATAGATATAAAATCCAAGCTCTGTTTGCGTGCGTGCGTGCGTGTCCGCTATCTCCTCCAAAACGGCTTGACCAAATTCCAA
>JAQFYE010003843.1:0-14425 GCA_034694305.1 Protaphorura glebata
CCAATGTACCCAAAGAGACATTCGGAGATAAGAAAATCTTCAAACCTAACTGATAATCCTAATTTCGTTAAACGTTTCCCTTCCGGACCGTCGGACATCGGAACCCAAGAGGGGCTCGACAAGTATGTTGCAGAAAATGAAGCACACCACATTGAACGTATATTTGCTGGGGTGTTCGGAATGCTCAATGGTGTTGTTTACATCGCCATCGCAGTATCACTGGATCTACCTGGATCAAGAAGTAACTCACAACAATCTCACAAAAATCAATCAAAGCTGAACATTATTGTTATCCATTCAAGTCTTAAATGTTTAAATTGCAAGCTCATTCAGGAGTGAGTGGAGAATGGCGTCAAATAAATGAAGTCAAAATAAATGAAATCAATAAATACTTCAAAATACAACTTTTAAAAAAAAAAAAAAAACGTTGCTATTGAATTCAGTTTATAGGATTGGATGATATGACGGAGTAGATAAATAAGCCGGTGCAGGATTTATTTTCAAAAATGTAACTCTATGTGGCAACCGGAACGGTTGGCGGTTGTTTGTTTTGATTTTGTTTGGTGAACTTGCACAAAATCAAAACCTTTGATCTTAAGGACGAATTGACGGTTTCCGTGGTAATCGTCAAGGTGACTCTCTGGTCAAAATAAAAAAAAACATCAGGTACCATGACGGACGTTCACAATTTTCAAATTGAAACTAACTTCTAGATGTAAACCGGTTTAAACAAAATAGTGGTTCACAGTCTCCGAAACTCTTAGAAAATTAGCTGTGTACAAAAGTGAATTGTAGTTGAACTCATCTGTTGTGATACCTGACGAGATGTTCACTGGAGAAAAATGTACACCATTTCAAAATTTGCCTCCTGAGGTAATCATTTCAAATTTCAATATTATTTATTAATATTTAGATCCGAAAATGTGCAATATAATGTACTGGATTTATAGTACTTCCACAATAATTGCTAATCTGTGGACGAATATCGATGAAGGGTTTATTTTGTTCCATTACAGATGATGGTTGAGGTCTTCGAATTTGTGGATCTTGAAGGGAAGAAGGAATCTCGCTTGGTTTGTAAACGATGGCGTTGGATTTTGGATCACCCGGACTCGGGACTTCTTTGTTTGAAACATAGAGGTGGAAAGAAATCGAAAGACTCAATTAAATGTATTTTGAAATCTCAAGCTTACATTGACACCCTCGGAATCCACGATTTCAAAATGACGTGGCCTATGATGATCTATTCCCGAAATAAGTTTCCTCCTATTCGAAAAGTTGAGCTGTGTTCAGGCAACTCTGAACGGACCATGATTTCGATTCTGAAATACGGATGCATAAAGACGGAGTCCATTTTTTTGGGTGGCCACTGCTTCAGTCATGTCCGATCGGACATCTTGTCACGGATGCTGTCGGGAATAAAGTGGAATCAGCTGACCGAGTTGAACCTCAAAGTCACGTCAGCCGTAAGTTAAGATGCTCGAGATTCGAGATATAACTTAATATTTGATTGACCGCGCAGCGAATATTCCACGAATTTCACAGTCCACTCCACAGCAGCGATTAGTTGGCGCCCGGTACTACCTTCCCTAGTCTGTGCGTGTATTATCAAAGCCATAATCGCTAATATTACAAAATATGTTTTCCAGGGCGGTGAGTTCATGACCGCGAAAGTTAATTGGCATAAAACTCACACCAAGTCGTATAAAAATCATGTCGAAGGCATTGAACAAATTTTCAAGAAAGTTACGGTCCCGAACTTAAGAATTCTACGGTTGTCGTATGAAGAGAATGAAATCTCTGCAGGATTAATAAAATTGACGTCAGAGTTCATGACCTTCATCGAGCGCCAGTCCAAGACTTTGAAAGTCCTTAGACTTCGTATTACTCTCATTCCAAATGTTGAAGGAGTAGTACTCAATTTTGAAAATATCCCTTCACCATTTTTCTCAGCCGAACAGCAAGAAAATGTTGCCCAAAACTTGAAGTTGGATTCTTTCGAAATTGAGGCTTCACATTTTGATACTCTCGTTCATCTAGGTATGTCACTTTATTTTCTGCACTCTATAATGTATTGTGTACTCCAACCTTAACTTTCGTTGTCATTTTGACTTTTAGTTCCACCATGTGTGTGGGAATCAGACAAACTGACCAAGTTGACCTGGCGTCCAACTTGGCAACTCCCCTCGACTCCGCAACCTATGCAGTCTCTAATTCAACGAAGCCAAAACACACTTACTGACGTTGCCATCACTTTCATCAGTAGTGACATTGACCTTGACCCGTTTCAAATGTCTTGGCTTGAGTCTTGTCCTTCCTTGAGAAAATTAACAATCGTCAACTTTGACAAATTTGTGAACGTTCAACTACTGCTTCCACAAGTGAGAAAACTAGATATTGGCTTCATCAACTTCGACTCAGTCGATAATGTTAGCTCTTGGATCACTGAGGCATTCCAAAATCTTGAAGATCTTCAGCTTTCTGTTTTATCAATGGATGGCCAAAATTTGCAATTGGATTGGGTACAAAACTTGTTGATGTTAAGAAGACTTCGGGAAATTCGGTTTGGATTGCTTTGCTCATGTTCAGATTTGTTTGCTTCGATCCGTAATTTTTGTAATGATAAGCCAAGACTGATTTTCAAGGCGGGAGGAGAAAGGAAACGTCAAGTCCAGGCGTATTGTAGGGAGTCATGCCTCATCAAAGTTCTTCCAATCCAAAATATTAAATGAAATTCATAAAATACTAATAATCAAAGTTTCAATACGCATTTCTGATATAAACATAATTTCGTATTTTTGAATGATTGAGAATAAATCAATTCGAATCGAATATAAATGTAGTCAGTGTTCAAACTATTATTATTTGATATTATTATTCTCAAAGTTTCGACTCCGTTGTGGAATACGAGAATCGTTTATCACTAATACTAATATCCAGTCACTCTCATCAGAAAACATTCATTCATCATTCTAATAATGTCTCCAAACCTATATTCCCTAACTTGCGAAGCCGTCGTCAGACAACCTATTGACATAGCCTGTTAGCTATGAAAATAAGTTCTTTGGCCTCATGTATCATGAAAGAAAACTGGTAATATAATTAGTAGATGGCAATAAATGAAAAATGTTGAGTTTAAATGACAAGCAATATGCTGATGCATATGTAACGACAAACGAGTAATGCTTACGTTTAAAATACTGTGACCCGGCATCGCGTCCTCTTGTAAGATTTTATAGGTTTCGGATCGGTACGGTTTTGGCCGGATCGAAACAGAAATCGAACCAAAATGTTTGGGTTCTGATAAGAACTTGGAACGAAGCGTAACCGAAAACTCAATGTCCAAACTGAAACCGGACCGCAGTGTTCGATTCGGTTTCAGTTCTGAACCGAATCGAGTGGATTTTTTCTTGTTCTGTAATGTCACCACAGCCGCGCATCATAACAATGCGTCAAAAACTGAATGAACTTTGGTGACCTCTGGCGACCGTGTAGGCCATCGCTGAAGGCCGAAACATGGAGGGCGTACCTCCTCTTGAGCTCTTCTTTCGGAAGATACTATACTTGACTTAGGTCGTCAGGTAACGTGACCCCGACCTTTGGCGACCCCGACCTTTGGCGACCCCTGAAGGTCGCATAATGCAATACCCCAATATCGCTCAACGAATCAAAAACTCACCCCGATCCAACGAATTAAGGAATAAATACAATAATACAATACCATGTTCCTATAGATTTCGATTGACCGACCCGAAATGTTTCGGTTCTCAGAAATGATAACCCTCATAGAGTTAGAAACTTCAGATTAGCTAAAAGTCCTAACTCTATGATAACCCTAGTTACCCATTTGTTGAACTATTCTATATCCTCCACGTCCCCACGCATGCGCGTTGACAAATCATCTGCATCACAATGAAGTAATGTATTGATATCCATTTCTACTAACGTGAACATGGCGGACTGTTACGAGGGTTTGTGAACTTTTTTTTTTCAATCATGATCAGTTAATTAACTTAGTAATTTCGCGTTTTGTCATTTTGTAACTATTTTTTGCGAGTCCGTCTGTCCGTCACCAAGCATGCTTTACGGTGAATTTTGTGTATGTACACAGTCAGGGTGTCCAATAAATGTATCGTGATAATCACTGGCAATCTGGAGGCGCTGGCGGCGCCAACATTATGTAGTAGCATGGGGCGGATGACGCCTTACCTCCATGTCCCTAATGTTAAATTTTACGTGGCGCAGGAGCAAACGCCGCATCGCCACAATGGCCAGACCGGGCCTGGTAATAATGTTACTAGGATCTGGGGAATCACAGGTACAATCACATGGACCAACTCGTTAGAAAGATTGGCATCAAATGGGATGTCACAAGTTATTTCAGCTCTACCTGGAAGTACGTGCCCCCTCGCGTGCGGAAGAAGATAAAATCTTTCACGGTCTTCTGTCTAAAAAACCTAAAACTTCAAAATTTCGAAAAACGAACTCCACTTTTGGATTGGACTTATGTTCATAAAACTCATCAATTCCATACCTCACACAATATAATATCAGGATATATCACTTAACCAGAGAAACACCACACCAATCGCTGAAGATTTTAAACCATTGATCGTCAATCTCTGAGCAGGTGGATTGAATTTTGCCTCACAGTACATATTTTCAGAAGACACGCAAATGTGGTTGTGGTGATGAAGTTCGATTTTGGAAATTCTGAAGATTTAAGTTATAACGATTTTTCAGGCAGAAATCGAAGTGTTGAAAAACGACGAGTGACCAATTTCTTTCTATTTCCACCGCGCCTCGCGGCGTCGCGGCGCGGGCTCGAGAAATGAAATATTTTGTTAGAGATACCATTTTGCGAGCCTGACCTTTCCAACGAGGTATTCCGATCGATTGTATTTATTGTGATCCGTGTGATACCATCATCAGGGAGACAGTATACAGGGTGCCTAACATATTCCCTGTAATTTAATTTTTTGTAAAAAAAAGGAACCTGTTATACAAAGAAAGTTAAAATGTTTCTTAAATATTATGGACTTCTGAATAATTCGTACTTTAGTAACAGCAGGGGTACCTTCTGTAGGCCAAATGGAAATCACCCCGGCATGTGCGAATAATATGCTGCCGCCGCGGCCTGTGACCATGTGGTTACAAGTTACGATACTGGCAACCTCAATTCATGTATTTTTTCTTTTTGTTCTGTTAATGTTTTTTTTAATTAAAATCTTGCTAAAAATGAGTAAATTGGTCAAACTTGGTCAAGTTTTCAATTCCCCCGGTTGTTCGAAAATCCGGAAAGGCAAAAAAAAGTGAGAATTTGCGCACACGTTACGTACATGGAGTGACGGAGGATTCGATTCTCCAACACCTGACTACAATCCGTGACATTTGAGAGACAAATGAATGGGTTTCTATTTCAACTGTAAGAAAACTGCTACAATTTGGTAATATTTTCATAATTGCGTAATTAATGCAATTCTCCATTGCTGTGCCCTCAAAATATTGAAGAGATTGAGTTTTTTGCTGTGCGTGCAGTGTGAAGTCTCATCGTCGTTTTGCACTCCATTTCCTTTTCCTCATTTAACTTTATTATTTGTGAAAGTTTCAAAGATCAGGTGAGGAGAAATTCTGTCAACATTTGGATCTTAGCCACATTTTCTTGTTTTATTTGTTTTGTCTGGCACTTAGCGTATGGTCATCGTGGATGACTAATCGTTAAGAAAATTGCAATTTTTAACTAAAATACTGAAAAATTACTGTTTAACACGACGTAACAGGTAAGTATTAAATATTTTACTGGTAAGAAGCAAAGGGTACGTCTGTTTGTTGAACATTCATTAAAGTTCATATTACTGTATGATCATAAATAATAAATAATTATTTGGTGGCTGGCTGGTGTAGTGCCTTATCACTCAATTTTAACGTAACGTCAGAATTAGAGCAATTCTTTATTTATCACATTTTTATTGTCTGGTAACCAAATTTTGTTTGACTTCAGTTTAGTTATATAAATATAACGGTCGTATTAACTTAAATTGTATGTTATTAAGATAATTATTAGTACATAATACAAATGTAATGTGTATGGAATTGGAATGTAAGGCAATCAACGAGGAAACCAGTCTTAACCTACCGACAACCAAATGGTATTATTTACAAATTAATTAAATGACAAACTTTATAATAATTTACTGCTTTAGGTAGTTAGTCTGGTTAGGTATATTTAAGTATTATTTACTTAAGATTTGTCATCTAAACTTTTTATTATTTTACACAGGAGCTCAGCGTAGACGAAAGTACAGTTGACAGTTAATTTTACTGTTATGAAATAAGTGGACCATTGTGCTTCATACGTCAACGTCATCAATATTGACACATCGCATCTGCGTTAATTGATAGTTAAGGAAGAAAGGATCTTGACCTTGAGGGATTTATTGACTTTGGTGTGTCGGACAGTAGCCAGCTGTAGCTGCGTATGGTGAATTTTATTGGTGCATCATTCTTTCTCATCCAACTGCTTGATTAATTAACTATTTGAAGATGGACATGGAAGGTCAGATTGACCCGGCTGAAATTGACTGGGTCCCTTTCGCCCTTACTCATGTCGAATTTCCAAGAGGTAAGGAATTGATCTAAATTCCAGTATAAATCTAGGGAAATCTAATTTATAATTGGGTGTGATTTTATCGCCCAGCAGAATAGAGGGATTTTACGGAAAATTAGAGTGCATGAAATCCCAGCAAAATAATATCTTGCACAGCAAAATAAATTCTCGCACAGCAAATTAATATCTTGCACAACAAAAAATATCTTGCGCAGCAAACTAATGTCTGTCCAAAAACAATAGAGTCTTCTGACGTCATAAAAATACCAGGTTGTTGACCAACCTAATTGTATCTAATAAAGTTCAACCTTCTGTGTATTTCCTCTATTTTGGCGTGGATTTTAATTTAAAATCTGCTGTGAATTTCCTCTATTTTGGCGTGAATTTTAATTTAAAATCTGCTGTGAATTTCCTCTATTTTGCCGTGCAATTCTAATATTTGGCTGGACAGAAATCTCTGTGATTTTCCTTTATTCAGCCGTGCAATATAATAGTTCCCTTTATAATTGACGATCATTTTATCTGATTTTTATTATTAAAACCAGCAGAATAAAAGAGACATTCGAATTATTGAGTATTATTTCTGATTAGTGTGATTTGTGTGAAAAGGAAATGAAGATATGTCGTAACCTACAGATTTTAATTTAATTTTTGCTTTCAGGTGATTTAATTGGAAAAATATTTGCGATAGCGAGTCTGATGCCGATGGCCGTTATAGCCGGATTTATTACACTCATTCTTTTCAGACGAGATCTTCACACAGTAAGTTCAATGAAATAATTTTGGGTTTTAGCATAAACAACAATTAATTATCATTGTCAAATTCAAATTTAACACTTATTTTTTTTAAAGTAGTTCTGAATTTTGTTTTTGTATTGAGAATTCTGTGTTAATTTGAAGAGGCCTATTTGATATTGTATGTTCTGCCTTTCTAGATAACATTCTTTGCTGGATTTTTACTGAATGAAATTGTGAACATGATTTTGAAGTATACGATTCGACAGTCAAGACCGATGCATCGTAATGTTCAGTACACGGAGTTTGGAATGCCGTCTTCACACTCCCAGAACATGTGGTTCTTTGCAGTCTATTCTGTACTCTTTGTCGTGTTTAGGTATGTTAACACAATAATCGGATCTTATCAAAATTTCAGTGTCTGACAACATCGGGTATTTTTCATCTATCTAGGTTACACCGATTCCCTGGAAAAAATGCTATTCATAACATTGTTCAAAAATTGGGAATCATTTTGACAGTTATACTCGTGGCTTCACTCGTGGCTTACAGCAGGTGAGTCATTTGTATAAAATTTTGGGTTGAAGTTATTTGGTGAAATTGAAATTAATTAAAATTTATCATAATCTTCCAGGATATACCTCTTGTACCACACATGGGCTCAAATCCTATGGGGAGCGTTCATGGGGTCACTTTTTGCAGGAGTCTGGTTCGCAACGACGCATTTAGTCCTTGCGCCGCGGTTCCAAGAAATTGTCTGTTGGTAGGTGCAATTTTTATTAGAAATTGTCCACCTCGCTTTGTTATAGAATACTGTTTGCTTCTGGTTCGGTATGGTCAGGGTTCAATCCCTTGGACAGACGTTTTGTGGACTTGCCTTCGGCTTGGGTAACAAGGGGCATCCTGGTCAAATCAGATCTAAAGCCACCAATTTTCTTTAAAAAATAGTATTTCAAAGCTGTAAAATACCGATTATCGATATTATATGATTTGGTATATCGAATACAACCAATATTAACCAGTTCTGGATATTTTTGGAATGAAGACTTAGCTTTTCAGAATTTTGATTTTGATTTCTAATATATTTTATATTTTTTTGATTTTTCAGGCCGATTTGTGAGTACTTTTTGATTCGTGACACTTCACTCATCCCCAACATTCTTTGGTTTGAGTATGCAAATGCTCGACAAGAGTCTAGGAATCGTGCCAGGAAAATGGCTTCAATGAAGTCCCAATGACCCTTGTATACTTCCTACTGTTCACGGAAGGTCAAGAATCATTACGTCAGCAACAGTCGGGGTCACTCAACGAGAAACTAATTGTAGTTAAAGCATCTAAAGCGTCCAATAATTATCCTAAGACATTCAGAATAAGCTAAAGCTAGGTATACAATAAGAATAAGGCGTCGTGTCCAGAGGTGAAAAAATATTCAGTTAAATTGTCATTACGAATACGAAATTGGGTTAATAATCCAAGTTTGAAACTCATGAGTTACTCAGATTCAACTCAAATCTACCACTTTTCAATTTTAGGCAGACTAAAATTTATCTGCCAGCGTCGTCAGGTTACTTGTGACGTGACCTAGGGTTTCCGATTAATGTCTGGTTTTTACATGAAACGTCGTTTCCTTGTTAAGATTTAAAATCATCACCAAGCTTTTAAGTAAATAATTCGCAAATCGCGATGTGACGGTCAGGGCAGTTCAGATGGCAATCTTAATTTTGTGGATAAAGGTCAGGTATTTTTTCGGTTTAAGTAAATTTTTTTGACTCAGGTTGCAAATCTGCAAATAATTCGATCTCTCGCTGTGATAAAATGTTAACGGTTTTGGTTTTACTGTGCGTGGTTGATCTGTTGTTGTTGAAGTTGGTATCGTATAATTATCTTATGAAGGAAATGTTGATGTTATTTAAACATTTACAAAGCTGCTACTGCTAAGTGCTAAATAATTAATTCCTCACAGGGGAAGGAAGGAAGAAATCATCACTCTTGAAGTAATAATGCTTTTTACAATTTACAAGAATTACATACACATTTAAAAGTGTGTTTAGGGTTGTGGCTGGCTATTAGTGTTTTAGTGGTTTGGTAAAATAAACAAACAATTGTTTATGTTTACTCGCTTTACTTTATTTATTTATTCTTATGTCTTGATTAACGACAAGATTAACTCCGCCGCTTTGACTGATCCTTCAGAATTTTGAATCCGTGCAGATGTGTCTTTCATTTTTTGAATCAAAGCAGGATTTTCTAACATTTTTAATGCTGCCGAGAGGTCTTCAAAAGTTAGTTTGTAAGGGTCAAGCCGAACACCATATCCTGTTTCGGTCACTCGCTGAGCGTTGTCGTATTCGTCTCCAAATATTGGAAGGATTATCATAGGTTTTCCAAAATAGAAACATTCGTTCAATGTTGCGTTTCCACCCTGGAATAATTCAAAATTTAATGGATTTCGGCCAATTTTTAAAATGAGAGACTTACCAAATATTGGGATAAAATACTACGGAATACTGAATAATTAAGGTAGACAGTGAGCCGAGTATTCCATTCGCGTATTCGGGAAAATTTTGCGAATATTGCGGGAATTATGTTAATATTCGGGTAATTTTGCCGAATATTTGGACAATTTTGTTAATATTCGGGCAATTTTCTTAATATTTGGGCAATTCTGTTATCATTTCGGCAATTCTGCTGAAATTTGTCCAATTTTGCTAATATTTGGGGAATTTTGTTAACATTCCGGCTATTTAGCTGAATATTCGGGCAATCTCATTTAATATTCGGCTAATTTTACTGAGCCATTTAGTACATCTCTACACAGAAAGAGGAAATGCAGATTTTGGCGAGATTTACTCACGTGACAAATGACAGCGTCCACAATTGGTAGAATTTCCGTCTGCGGTAACGAACCTTCACCCCAAGCATTATCGGGCAGATCATATTGATCAAGAAATGGTCCTAAAAATTTGATATATTTTCTTTGGTCAAATAAGAATTTGATAGAAATACTATTACCAGTCAACTGTCAACCTACCTCTCGAAACAATAAATCGGTAAGGCATATGACCTAAGAGCTGTACCAATGTACTCATCAAACTCAAATCAGCAGACCCGAAAGTTCCCAAAGACACATAAACAATTTTTCCGACTCCGAATTCTTCCAACTTTTTTGGCAGGGTGAAACACTTTTCGATTTTCTTGTCGACGGGAGAATAATCGATTCGAAACCATTTTTCCGGCATTGGACGGCGATCCGCGTAGTCTATTTCTTGTGGATACAGATAAAGGTTTAAATATGGAGAACTTGAAATAAATTCATTTGGGGGTAAAGTTTCTTCACAATTTTGGGAAAACCAAGTAGAGAATTTCTCCCAAATCGGCTTATAAGTATCGTTTTGAGTTTGCGTGAAATGATTCCATGCAGAGTTGTCGCCATTTTCGATAGGATACCCACTGTTCTGTGGCGGAACATTCGTCTGGTTGATTTCGACAGGGCTTGCAGATCTTAAGCGAACCCACGGAATTTTGCTTGATATTACAGCAGGGGCAAGGACGTAATTGTCAACCACAATTAGATCCGGTTTTCTCCTGGCGATAATTCGTTTAATCGCTTCATTACTTTCCATAATTTCTCCAACCATTCGTTTTTGTGCTTCTAGTCCGAATGTTTTAATTTGTTCCAGAGAGGAGAGCCTCATAATTGGCCCTATACGTGTCACAAAGTTTGTCCAATCTTGGGAAGGTTTAGCAGTTCCGGTTTCGGTTTCATCACCGTAAATTTCCTCTTCGAACCCACGCGCAGATAATTGTCCTTTCCAACTCGGATTAATTATAAAAATTATTCGATGTCCGAATTTTTCTTTTAACACTGATGCAATTACACTACATGCATTTATGTGACCCCAAGCGTTCAGCGGAGCGAATAAAAACGTCAACTGATTCTCCATATTAATTTGGAAACAAATATTGCAAAATTTACTTTTACCAAACTAAAGTATGGATTTCTGGAATTCTGGAAAAATCGCGCCGTTCACAATCAGCGGCGTCACAAGATCGTTTGGCTAAAACCTGCGAAATCATTGTACTAATGCGTATAGTTTTTCCTGGAATTAACGTACTGCTAAAACTAAAACAAATTGCTTATGAAATGAAATTGGAACCAAACCTAGAATTTACTGTCAACAGTGCGAAGAGTAGAAACCCAAATTTTATTTTTGGAACAAACTTTAAATCTGGAAGAACAAAACAATCATGTAAATTAACATGAATAAGAAATTTGAGCGAAACCGGCATTCAAAGTTCGACTTCACAAACTTCACAATTGAAAGATTCCGGTGTGTTGAGGAATGTACAATTTTTACATGCTCTGCGTGGAGCCAAAGTTGGACCAGGACTGAGCAATTTCTCGTTTGTTTTAGCGCACATTGCGCAAATATGTCCATTATCATTCTTGAAAGTGCAGTGGCGACAGAACCAAGGTTCAACCGGAGTCGCAGGAGCAGTCAGTTTTATTTTTCGAGTCGGAGTTTCAGTCATGGAAGCACCACCAGCACCAACACCGATATCTTCAACCGGAATGGATCTTAAAATTTCAAATGATAAGTTATTTACAAAAACATTGCAAGAGATTATTCAAATTGACTTGAGCAGTTTGATTTTTGATACCCCAAATTTTCCGGTACAATTGTGTTCACCAGTAAGTCCACAATCTCTGTATTTCCAGTCTCTTGTAAAATCTCCAACAACAGTTTGAAACGGCTGGAGTCCTTTTTGATGAGATTAGCCAACAATTCCACACACATCAGAAACTGATCTTCATGTCGAACCTTTAGTACAACAGAAAACGTTTAAAAAATTAGAAACATTTAAAAAAAATCAAGTCAAATCGTTGGCGATCGTTGTGCAGAAGTTTTACGCTAAAAGATAACAGGAAGAAAAAGATTTGGCCGAATTAAGTTAATATTTAAAATTTTTATTAACTATAAATTAACACTTACGATATTTTCACGTTCGCTCAAATTCAGAAAACCTCTCTGAATCAATTGAATGAGAAGTTGTTGAACATTTTTCAGTTGCTCAGCCAAATAGTAAATATTTTTCCTGACGACTTCGTCAGTTCCGTATGTGCCATTCTCTGAATTTTTCCTTGCCAATGCTGTCCCTGAGTATAATGGAATGTAGAGAACTTTCTTTTCGATCTTAAGATCCGATGCTTGAACCGTTTTCAAAATATCCATAGCATTTTTAACTCGTTCAACTGGTCCCATTGTTGCCGTTGGGGCCATGGTGGTCAAAGTATCCCTTGGTGTTCAAATTAAACCGTACAAATACAGTTTGCTGTTATAAAATTACATTAATTAAACAAGATTGCAACATTTTCATCCCTCTGAAATGTATTTCGATTGTGAACATAACGATTATGACAAACGTAGAAAATATTTCATTTGAATATCCCATCAAATGCCGTTCCGGTGACTCTAAACACTTTTCGTCCATAACCTGTTCTATTTTTATTTCAAAACAGTAAACTGTTTCTGGAGTAAGTTACTCGAGTAAGTTTTCGTCAAAATAATTTTAAGTGTTTAAAATCATCTGAAACGGTGCGACCTCCAATGAAAATATTATTCTAGTCATGTAGTCAAGTTTCGTTGGTAATATTGAGGTTGCAAAGACCAAACTTTGCAATCAAAAAGTAATGTTCAATGTAAACTCCGAAAGAAATTGTTTAAAAATGAAAGTGGGACTATAAACTAAAATAATATGAGATAAAAATGATAATTTAAGAATTTAATTCCACTAATAATACCTTCAACCTTGTCCACAAAAAGGTTAGAGAAATTCACAAGTATCACACAAGTGTAATTAGGTACAAAATTACAATTATTGTAATTCAATACGCTATAATTATTATTGAATCTAAAAGCATATCTAAAGTTAAGTTTGGTTAATTTCTCAAAAAAACTTAAGTGGAAGACGGACGAAATCCCGATCGAAAATACTTTCTTTAATTCCTGAAGTATCCAATTGCCAATTAAATTATTTTTGTTAATTTTTACTTGATTCCTGATTGTGACAAATCTGTCGTTGTTGTTTTTCGGCGGCCGTGGCCGTAGGATGTTAGATGTGACGAAGTGTGGTCAAAGTTCAAGTCCAACTTCTGACTGGAACCAAAAGTCTGGTACTGCTGGTCTTTTAGTTTTTAGATATTTGAAATTGAAATTACTTTGGATTTGTTTTCATTTATTGGACGGAATCAAAACGTCGGACTTTCAAATTCTCCGCCAAACTGTTGAATGAGAAAAATAAAAATTCAGACATCGAGCGTCACCGCACTCAACCACCACAGCACAGTGTAGTTAAGTTCTCAGATACAGAACCGGCCGGTAGCCGGTAATTATCGGCCACCAATTTAACAAATTTTTACCCGGAGTAACCGAATTTTTATTACTTACGATTAGATTCAGATCATACAAGAGAACAAAGATTCCCGAACTTTCTTATGAATTTTCCCCGAAAGTGTTTTGGTCTAAAGAGTATCGAATATCAGGGTGTCCACGAAAAAGCGCATAGTTGTTGATTGATAATTTGGCTTAAGTTACAAAAAATTATGTTACGGTCCGGGTTGGAATTATTGATAAATTCTAAGATTACTTTAAATGTTTTTCCTATACTGCGACTTACAATTTTTGACAACCGAATAAAACGTATAAAAATTTTGTTGCGGCAGCAGAAACTACTTTCTACGTACTTGAATGAGCATTTCTTTCTCATTCCACCCAGCTAATGTAAATATTTTTTATCGAAATGAAAACAACAGTTGACACTATCTGATGCATCCCTATATGATGCATCACACCATGAGACCGAATTTCGAAATTCGATGTCTAAGTGTGTCAAAATTCAATTTTGAAATGGGACTAATTCTCAAGCGGAGAGGAGTGGGAGTGCTTAGGTGGGGTTCAGCCATCATGGATCTAGACATTTGTGGTCCTCCGGTAAAACAGTAAATAGATATGATGTTGACGTTAATTCAGGTTAATGTCATTCGGGGTTTTATAGGGTAGTTGCCAATACCATAGTTGGTCA
>JAQFYE010003844.1:0-14421 GCA_034694305.1 Protaphorura glebata
TGTAACATAAAGTTGACAATTTATTAAATTAAATTGCTGGAACTTGTGTTGTGAGAGTACACCTTCAAGCAGCCCTTTTACGAAAACGCATTCATCATCTGCGGCCAAGTTCAAATATTTTTTTTTCGTTTATTAGGCTCAAAAATGGAGAAAGGCTAATAAAGTTGACGATATTTTAGAAGAAAGAAGTATTTTTGAAAAATACGGACTAGTAGAATCCTTTGATGGATTTGATCGAGAAAATAGCCGACCGCCTTAAGAGAAACATACCCACGGTATCACCAACTCATTTAATCCAATAATAGTCAAATGTCGACAATTATACAAGATACCTAGTTCTATATACGTGTCATTACCTAAATGTATCGCAGTGCTGACAATGACATTCAATGTGGGGAAAATGGACACTCGTCGACTAATATTGGAAGGGAAACAGAATAATTTATCACGCAGTTATATACAGCTTTGGGAGAAATTGGCATTTAAAACCCGTGAAGCTTCCAACCGGACTGGATCAGACATATCACAAGTTATTATTATTTCAGACTTCAGTGGCTACAGCAGAAGACAGAACTTGTGCGTTTCATGTTAGTCGAACCTTCTTGTATTTCCTTTTTTAAATGATTTCAATACGATTGAAATTACTGTGGTGACTTAATGACATCTTTCTAATAGATATACCCTTCATCATGAAGTGGATTGAAATCACAGAACTTTTTTATCTAGGATTTCTAAAATTAAACGTCCTCGTCAATGGTAAGTTGGTTTCCAACTACCATTAACCTACTTTAAGACAGAATCCCTCCCCCCTTCGAGCCACCTCAAGTTTTGATGTATGTTGTGCTTCAGGGATTTCAAGAGTCGAATTGAGAAGGCTAGCACCCCAAACCCCTCATCAGGCTTACCGAAAGTGCTGCACAAGTGACCCCTAACAACTTTTATTGGCGAAACTCAAACTCGGGGTATCACTACGTGTGACATCATGAGGAAGGTCACGTGAGGTGTCATTCCAATCGTAAGGTCAAACGAGGTATGCCAGGAGTTTGGAAACTTGTTGGGGATCGATCGGGGCACAACATATCAGAATTTAAGTCCAACCGGGAAGGTTGCCTATGATGAAGGTCGCCTGTCCTTTATCAGTTTGAGCGAAGAGTTGGCGAAATGAAAAAATCTTTCGAATTCTGACGTTTTTCAAGGTATTTGGAAAAACCTGAAGTTCTTTAACTCATCTTCATTTGGAGTATCTTCCTCATAGCAGAGCTTACATAACGTTGCTCAGTAATCCGAGTTGAATATGAATTGCCAACCGGTGAAATTAGCTTGTAGCTATTTTGGTTCACAATGGCGAACATTTCATTCATATTGACTACCATGTAGTGAAAAGTAAGTCCGGTCCAATTCTTCAAAGTGGAATTATTGTAGACAGATCGATGGACTGGATGGACGGATAGGTTTCAATCTAGAAGATGTTGCAAATAGCCTTGGGATCATCATTGAAGACTTTACATAAAAATCATGTTTGTTCATACGTTTTAAGGGTGCAGACTCGAAGCAATTACCACTAATGATTGAAATATCTCTAACAAAAATAGATCGATTACATTTTTCTTTAACATAATTATGTACTTCCTCAACTTCCTTACGATTACAACACTGTCTACAGGGCATCACTTACAACATTAGTAAAAATAATACTCGTACAGGTTGACCGATTCCAATGCATGCAAGCCAGCGGAGTTATCAAGATGATTATATAAACTTTAAAAATAATGAGATTTACAAATGTCACAAACTATTTTGTATAAAAGAATTAAATTCCGATTGCGATGGGAGTATGGGAGTGTAAGTCTGAGTTCTGTTCTGAGTCATGATTTTAACAAGTTTTCACAAAACACTTGCGAATGTGGTGGTGGAGTAGGTGTTTTCAGGCGGAAGACCACGAAGAAATGGAAACCTGATTTTTTGGCTGCGCGCGAACGCGCCTTCAGATTGAGCTGAAATGTGTTATCTGATATCCCATTTGGGTTTATCTTTCCAACAAGGTATTCCACTAGTTTGTACCTTCTGTAGATCCTGTGATACGTACGGCTCAATACATATTAGTCACTCTGTACTATATGGCTTGAATAAATAAAATAAAACTTTTAAAAGATTTCAATTTTGGAAGCACAATGGAGTTTAAGAATCGGATGTCGCCGCTTCTGACCTGACATTTTGATATATCGAGCCTCAAATGGACTCCTAACAACTTTTGCATTCGCGAAACTCGCGGCATCCATCCACTTGACCCCTGGTGGTCACCAAGGGTCGTGGTAGGGTGACCTTGATGGTCCAGGGGTCAAATGCCGTTCGATAAGAAGCGTAATGGCGAGGTAGACAACCCAATCTGTATACGGAAATAGTACGGTGTGTAAATTCCTTACGAATGTCAATTAATGTGTGTACCACGTATCCGATCGGAATACCTCTCAAAAAAAGTGAACCGAGACGCATTCACCTATGAACGTCCGGACCTTGTATCAGGGTGGTCGGATTGGACTAACAAGGGTGTAACTCAACGATTTGACCCAAACTTTTTTGAATTTTTTTTAGAAAAAGTGCAAAGAGGGTACTCTTTGTTCTCAAGATTTTAGCATGGGATATAACATAAACATGGCACTTTTCCCCAAAACCGATCTCAAGATCAAATTTTTTTTCAAGAATCGAAAAAAAATTTTTTTTTCGGGAAACCGTTGAAATGTGTGAAATAATAAATTAGAAGACGAAATACCTCATAACTTTGCATATTTGAATGTATTTTCGGCCAATATTCAATACTTCGTGTTAATATTAAATTAACATTATATTCTGGCCGAAAATACATCCAAATATGCAAAGTTATGAGGTATTTCATCTTCTAATTTATCATTTCACACATTTCTACGGTATCCCAAAAAAAATAAAAAAATTTTCGTTTCTTGAAAAAAATTTTGGTCTTAAGATCGGTTTTGCGGAAAAGTGCCATAATCATCTTGAGAACAAACAGTGTGACGGGATTAGACAAATTGTCTAATCCCAGCGTTTAAAGGCGTTTTACAAATGACCTGTTAAAATATATACAATAATTTAGGAATGTGGAAATAAAAGATATGGCATCAGAGCGACACATGGGTTGTTCAGGTCGAACAAGTCTCAAAATGGTTTGGTAAATCCGTAGGTAACTTTGTTCAATGCTCCATGTATACTTCGTAACACTGAACTAATAAGGACATCTTACAAAGTCACCTACCGATTTATCATATAATTATTTGTAATAATTCAAATTATTTAATGAACACCGTATTCCTACATGTGATATGCTATGTTACTCTATACTTTTTCTAAAAAAAATTCAAACTTTTTTAAAAATCGAGTTTTTACAGTTGCTCGAGCTAATGACATTTTCGAGGGTTTGGGGCAAAGGTCTTTCAGAAAAAAAAGAGTTTGGGTCAAATCGTTGAGTTACACCCTAAGTAGTTCCCTCGTAAGTTTTATAAATTCGGATTTCTCATAAAATTTTCATAAAATTGACACAATCCATCCAAAAAATTCCAAAAATTTGAACTTCAAAACCGAAAATTTCAATCGTATCGTACACATGAATGTATCTTCCTTCCTTGAAGTTTTTCCAGAGAGGTGTACTGATCCTACTCGGATACATAGTATTTTAAGTAGTGTGTAAAGTGTCAGAAATGTAAGTCATTCACAATGCAAGACAAGACTACAAGACCTGCCGAGAGAAGCTGGATAGCCCTAAAGCCTGCGGGCCTGAATTTTATCACACAAGTGACGCAAGTCAGTTCCCACGAATTTTGAATTCTCAGAATTTCACTTTTTAATGTTGACGATATTGACGACTGAAGATTAGTGACCTTCGTTCAAGAATAGTGTCCACTTTCGATTAGTTTACTCGATTGTTTTCAACCGTTTGTGGACACAAGGTACTACGTGTGTACGCTTTTGTGTTAAGTATTTCATCAGTGAGAATCGTCAGTCATCAAAATGTCGAATCCAAAGAAGAAAGGATCGGATGAATTCCTCAATTCTCATGCGCAACAACTCACACCACCTCCGAAACAACTGAAATTTAATAATTTCAGAAAAGGTAATTAATTCAGTTTTCAGTTAATTGAAATTAGTAATCCACTAACTAATGGAGGTTCGCCCTTAGTGGCTACCCTGGTTGGACTAAGGCCGACGGTGCGCTCGAAATTTTTCTAAGTTTTTTGGTCAAAGATTTTCTAAGGAACCCAAAATTTTTTTTTGCAGATCTCCACGAATCACGCAATTTCAGGATTTTGCTTAATAGAATGAAAATGGAATACGTACGTTGTACGTAAAAATATTTGAGTTTATTTTAAATGTAATTGAAATTCATTTCTTGCAGTTTTAACAAGTGTGAGAATTGTAAATGGACGACAATTTTTGTCCTCCAAACTACATTTTTTGTGAATACTGAATAACCGATTGCATGTTGAAATTTGCAATGTAATGTGCAATCTGTCACATTTTGAAAGAAATCCCACATAAAAGTCAGGGCTTAAATAAAGTCACTGTACAATGCATTGCGTTGTTGTTAAATTATAACTTCTGAATTTTGAAATCTCAGGTCAAAAATTAGCGAATGCAAGTAACATTATTTCGCAATTTGTAATTTTGGTTATCCTTCACCTCCTGTCCGCCTGTTTACAAAAGTTAACCCTGAAAGCCGAAAGGTTTGACGTGATTAAAATAGCTATTATTATTAATTATTAATTTTTATCTCCTTCCATACGTTGTGATTATGTCAAACTTAAACTATGAATATTTTGGAATACGATTATTTTTCCTGTTAAGTTAACTTTCTATTTGGCCTTGATTGAATGGAAATATAAGAAGGTGCTTTTAACAGTAGGAAGGAAAAAAATCGAAGGTAGGTAAGTACTTAAACAGTGACCTAGACGATGGCAGATATAGTTAAATGAATTGAACCCCGAACATAGCGCACCCGGTCGACAAAGTTAGATAAAATTGAAATTTTATTTTTAAAAATATTTTAGCAGTTTCAATTTTAGTTTCAAGTGCTCAGTAATTTAATGTTTAAGATTCTTCATTTAATTTTAGGCAGGCTAGGTTCTTAGTTGTAGGAAGTAAGGAAGTGGTAGCCAGACTTTTTTTTTGTGACGGAATAACTGAAGAAAGCGGACCAGTATGAAACAAAATTTCTTTAATTATAGTTAGCATTACTATTTGAAATTATTTACGAGTGATTCAATTAGAATATTGCTAGTTTTGAGTTTAAATAAAATATTTCCAGGTGGTTTAGATTTTTATTGAAGCTTCTCTGATATAAATATGTGGTATTTCTTTTCTACTTCATGATTCCATACAGTTACATATTAGCTTTAATTTTTTTTAGTTTTCGTTGAGGTCACAACATAACATGAATTAGCAGTGCGGAATTTTAAAAGAGGCTTTTTCTTAAAATCTCCGAAACTGCCAGAATCATTATATATTTTTTCCGCTATCGGTGAAAATGTTTAGAGTTTTTTTTTTCGAATTCGAAATCTTTAATTTTATTTTCTTATTTTCTGTAGATTCCAGCACAGATGATCAAGGTACTCCGATGTGTGAGAGTCCACGGAAAGACTTGTCTTCCAATTATTTGATGGAAAGGGAAACTTATCTAGAAAAATTTGACACACGTTCAGCTGATGAACAACAAGACTTCCTTGAAAATCTCCTTCTTCGTATTTCACAACAACAACTAGGACAACTCAATGAATTCTTCACTCCGATGCTACAAAGAGACTTCGTAACCTTACTCTTGGGTATGTGTAAAATATGGAATAAACATTAAATCTGTAATATTCAGGCTTTTCGATTTTGGCTGGGGAATGATCACCATTTCACCATTTATTGAGCGATAATCACCGTTGTTACATTAACGTTAGCCTTTCGACTCTCTTGACATGTTACAAAAATGTTTTTATAAAAAAGTTTGAAGATTAAACGTTTATTTTAAGAATTTAATGTTAAGAGAACGAATTATAGAGATGATTTTGTAAGGTTTGGGAGGAGCCCTATAGTGCAATTTATTATTTTCTGAAAAGTTAAGAGGAAAGAGCAACTACTGTTTCCAATGTTTTCAATTTAATTCCAGTGATTTGGTGATTTGGATTTATTTAAAATCGGTTACATACTA
Organism: Protaphorura glebata; assembly: GCA_034694305.1. Classification (NCBI taxonomy): domain Eukaryota; kingdom Metazoa; phylum Arthropoda; class Collembola; order Poduromorpha; family Onychiuridae; genus Protaphorura; species Protaphorura glebata. The sequence continues at coordinate 6,203 of JAQFYE010003844.1, forward strand.
TATAGAAAACTCGATTTAAAAACTTTTAAGTAACATTTAATAAGAATTATATGAAAGAATGTGACACAATCCAATGAATCGATTTATTTATATTTTTTTTGTTTCAAACTTTTTTTAAATTACTGTTCAAATTATTTGACTGTTACCTGGGTCGACTTCTGCATACTAGTTTGGCACTGCACCGACTGACTGTTCAGAATTTTTTGTTGTGGTTCTATTTCTAAACTAAGACTGTCTGGGTTTCCCAAATTTGTCTTCTGATTGGAAGGACGAAGGACCCCAATGTATTGTCAAACTCGAAATACGAACCTAATCTAACTAGTTGAGCAATTTTTATCGACTTGTGTCGTTCTTTATGATTCCTTTTTAGTTTATGTAATCTTATTCTTGTTTTTCGTATTTTTAGGTAAAAATCTTGATCATGTCTCAGAAACAATTTTATCATATCTCGACGCTAAGTCCTTGTGTTCGGCTGAACTCGTCTGTAAAGGATGGAAACAAGCCATTGCTGATTCGATGTTATGGAAAAGACTAATTGAACGAAAAGTTAGAATGGATTTACTATGGAGAGGATTAGCTGAGCGTAGAGGATGGTAAGTCAATTTTATTCAGTTAATTCAGAAGATTGATAGATTTTAATAATGGGGTCAGAGTTTAACGTATTTGGGTCAAGATCCGATCATGGAATAACAAATACACCACACTCATCAAAATTTGGGCCAGCTGTTTGTTTGACTGAATATTCGGTCCATTCCTAACTTTTATTCAACACTTGCTGATCGAACTTCACTATTCAGTATTCGATATTATTCAGCCGAAATACCTATTCGTTTTACCAAATGTGTGGTATATTTTAATTTACGTTACAGGGCGTGCATTGCTGGTTATTGAAAGTTTTTTTCCTTTTCAATTTAACAACTAACAGCATAAGTATTTCTGCGTTTCTATTTCTGACAATTTTGTTCTTTTTTAGGATCCAGAATCTGTTCCAGAAGAGACACGAAGAGATGTTTATGGTAATTAGGAACTTGGACCAGTGCAGTAATTTTTACCGAGCGTTATATCCTAAAATCCTAGCGGATGTTGCAGTAAGTAGTGCTTTTATGACAGGATTTCTTGTTCATACTTTTTATATGTGTATGAATGCTTGAATTTCTCTTGAATTTTCCAGGGAGTTGAGAGGAATTGGGTTCAGGGTGATCCGAGTGTTGACATTATCAACTGCCGATCTGAGAATTCAAAAGGAGTTTACTGCCTTCAATATGATGGGACAAAAATCGTGTCAGGACTCCGGGATAATTCTATTAAAATTTGGGATCGATCAAGCAAGGAATGTACAAAGGTGAGTTTTCGCAATCTGGTTATTTCATTAGGTAAATATTTTACTAATTTCAAGTAAATAGTGGTATTATCAAAATCAATATTAATTATCACTTTCACATTTTTTTTTAAATTCAGTTCTACTATTTTTCATTTTTAGCTGAGAGTTTTTCATTTGTATGGTTTTATTTATAGTAAGACTGAGTCAGGTATTATTCAGTTTGAAAGAAATTTTTCTATTTTTAAGTACAACTTGTAATTCAATTTTATTTAATCCAGATTAATGTTTTCAATTCATATTCGTGAGATTTCATTTGAATGAAGTCAGCTTTCACATTTAAATTATGCTTTTCCGGTTAAAATTTTATATATTATCAAGCTTTTTTGATTAATAAAATATGAATCGGTTTTTTCATTATTGATTTTATTGCCTTATTTCTTCAAATTTTAATTCAGTTTAAATCGAGCTCCCGACTTTATAAATTTGAGTCAGGTTTTATTAAAGCCAAAGCTTTTGTTGAAATCAGTTAAAAAGTTCGGTCTGAAACTCCTCCGATAAGGTGTATTTATTGATGTCAGACATTACTTATTTTTATTTTTATTTTATTACATATTAATTTTGGTCTCACCAAATTCAACTTTTATGTTTCTGAATTAATTAAAAAATCACTTTAATCAAAAAATTGAATTGAATTTTCCTGCATTTAAGTCAATATTGATTCGACTTAATTGAAATTGATTTAAAATACAAAAGTGTCAAATACGAGATTTGATTGTATACTTTAAAGGCATGTATTTCTCACGCCACCGACCGAGGTTATAATTTTAGTTTATTTTCATTTGAGTTCTTATTCATTTTCACTTTGATTCTTCATTTTAGATACTCACTGGTCACACGGGTTCCGTCCTTTGTCTTCAATTTGACGAGAAAGTGATTGTGAGCGGGTCCAGTGATACGGAGATTAGAGTTTGGGACGTTGTGACTGGGGAATTAGTCAATACTCTTACTCAGCATAGAGAGGCTGTTCTCCATCTTCGTTTTCATAATGGATTAATGGTTTCGTGCTCAAAGGTCAGTAGAAATTCAACATTTGTATGGTTTCAACTTCATAGGTCCAAATATTTTAAACCCTCAGTTTTTATCGTAGAATTCCTGGAACAATTAAACCTGTGTAAATGTCCAAAACAAGGTGGTTCATATACAGCTATTGTTCTTGTCTGTAATCCGTCATATTACGGGGTTCGATTCCATTGGCACTAGTTAAATATTTCGTTCAATTATTATAAGGAAACCATTAATTTGTTCACTGTGTATTACGTTTCGCATATATTTTCTAAGAATTATTTGCTTTTTTAAGAAATTGAAGCAAAGTAGTATTCATTTTTATTTGTTTTTGTCAAATTCTGCATTTTAGAATCCAGGCACACACATACATGAATTTACTTTTTACAAGGAAGCATTATTGCTTCACTGAGAATTCTTACAACATTGCAAAACTGGTTCTATGATCATTGGTTATTTTTTTTACTGTCTTTAGCATTTAAAATTTATGAAGTATATGTTTACAGGCGAATCCGTTTGTCACTTACAATTATTAATGAATTAGTTTCATAATAACAGATTAACTGAACGATTGATTTACAATATGTCGTATTGAGAGTACATAAACTAAGATATTCTAATTTACCGATGAAGTCTTTCATTTTAGTATATTAATTTTATGTAAGCATTTCTTGACATCAATTCGATGGATGCCACCAAATTATTTTGTTGCATTCATTATTGACCTAATCAAAATTAAGTTCTAATTTGTCATGGGTGTTTGTAGTTCTGATCATGAAAAAATCTTTTGATTTTTTATTATTTCGTTAACTTAATTTTGTGATGCAACCAAGGCAGAATCGAAATTTAATAGCCATTCTGTTAAGAACAAAACGTGAATGTCGGTTTTTGACCTCGTCTTACGGAGATCATCAATTATTAATTAATTGCAATTTTGTAACGAATAGGATCGGAGCACGGCCGTGTGGGACATGAATTCCCCTCGTGATATTGTTTTAAAACGACTTCTTGTTGGTCATCGGGCTGCAGTCAATGTTGTCGACTTTGATGAAAAATATATCGTCTCGGCATCTGGCGACAGGACTATTAAGGTGATATATTAAAATAAAGTTAATTACCAACAATCTGTAACAACCCATTCAAATCAGTTGGTTCTCATGTAGGTGAGTTAAAAAATTTCCAAATATGCACCAAAGGAGGAGATTTTCAGTAATTTAAATATTTGAGTGTAAAAATGAACACTAGGAAATGATTGATTGCATTAATAATTGGGATCAATTATTTTCAATTTTTTGAGTATAGTCTATAGAAAATAAATCTTAATGATTTTCTGCAGGTTTGGGACACAAGTACATGTGAATTTGTAAGAACACTAACCGGGCACAAACGTGGCATAGCTTGTCTGCAGTACAGGGAACGACTGATTGTGAGTGGTAGTTCAGACAATACGATCAGGTCCGTAATTATATTTGGAATTCAGTAATACTGCATCGTGAAATTCATATTTTAATTGTTTCTTTCTAAATTGGTACTAGGTTATGGGATGTGGAGGCTGGAGTTTGTCTAAGAATTCTCGAAGGTCATGAAGAATTGGTTAGATGTATTCGATTTGATGGAAAACGGATAATTAGTGGAGCTTATGACGGGTAAGCACTTAGACATGATTGAAATTCAAAATTCTCACTATATTCTGTATTCATGTATCAATCCATCAATAATCTATCAGTGCCATCACAGAAAGTTTATTTTTATATATTATTGTCTAAAGGAAGTTAATTAAAGGGTTGTTCAATTTCGTAGTTTTAATATGAGCGTTTTCTACAAATATTTAGACTCGTATATATTTAAACTAATGTTGGAACCATTGGAAAGGTCTCTGTTGTAACTCAGATGCTTATTTTGAATGTTGAGAAAATGAGAATAGTCATTTTGACATTTCTATTATTATTACAGGAAAATAAAAGTCTGGGATCTCAAGGCAGCTCTCAACCCAAGGGCTCCGGTTGAATCACTGTGTATCCGCGATCTTGTGGTAAGTTCATCAAAAGTTCTAAAAATTTAGGGCCTTTTTTAATTCAATTTTATTTTTTATTTGTAGAGACATACGGGTCGGGTGTTCCGCTTACAATTTGACGAGCTTCACATTGTGAGTAGCTCACACGACGATACAATTCTGATTTGGGATTTTTTGAATTTTGAACATGGGATCCCACCGTCTTTTGTGAATGTCTAAATGTAAATGTTCAAGAATTTGACTCGTCCCAACACATCACAACTGGTACAAAATGTTTATTACGTCATCGTTCATAGAAATTGAAGACTCCACAATATCTCAACTGAGCAAATCGACAAGACGAGAGCGATCAATTCAATGTGAATTCCAATCCAAGTGTTTTAATGAATTATCATTATTAATAATTTTTTTTGAAGTACGTGCGTTTCATTTTGTTGTATGATCGCTTATGTCTCACTCACCCCTCGTCAGTTTAATTTAAATGTATTAATTTAGGAAATAAGTGTTGCCAAGTTCGTCGTACCGCGTAACTGGATGGAACTGGACTGAAGTATTCCTTTAGAGAATTTTTGCTTTTGTTTTTGTAAATACGTATTAATTGTTCAACCGATTGGGATAATTAAGTAATCGAATAAAACGTTACCGATCTTACCTGAAATTGTATGATTTGCTTTACTAGGAGTAAATAGTTTAAATAGACGTGCCATAAACCAAGCAAAGTTTTGTTCTGGCTTAAAGTTAATGGCTAATGGTGTCGAATTATTGGACTGCAATTTTGCACACATTTTGTAGTGATAAACTAAATTTCTTGGTCATCGTAGCAAAGTTGAGCAGACAGGACATTTCACTTTTCCCTTGGACTGACAATGAGTTTCGTTACCTGACAGAAGTTTGTTTGAAATGGTGGTGGTTTTTTGCTAACACTACGGGTACCCTTCCTAGGCCAAACGGAAGTAGTCCGATTTTTGCGAGTATGTCTTATGACTAGAGTCAATTAATGAGCGTATTTAGAAGCCAAACCAGCATGTGACGGTTTGAAAATAAGAAACCGTTTTGATTTTAACGATGTAGTGTCGATTGCGGTCGGCGATCTGAAGAGAGATCGAAAAGAATGTAAGGACGGAACAACGTCCGATGGGCCGTTAGATCTAACCTAAGAATCCTCACAAAATGCATATTTTACTTTTCTGAAGGCGCTGGGCAGCTAGTTGGGCTACAGCCGGCTGTGGAAAGGATCCGAACCCATCATATTGGCCAGTTTGCTCGGTTCACAATTCTCATGGTCTCTGGAGTCGTTGAATCGTTTTTGTTCAAAGGCAAATAAGACTAACGAATAATGCAGGTTTTTAATTGAAAAGTACAGTACTTTAGTTTGTAATTCTGGAGACATATTTTGCTCTTCGTTCAACCTAGAGAAGGTCGCCATAATATATAGAAAATATAACAAGTAGATTGGATAACGGAATTTAAAGTAACCATCACTTAAGTTATTTGCGCTATGGTGCATCATCACAATAAAGTAAAGGTCTGTCTGCTATTTTATTTCTCGTTTCGATTTTGTTTTATTGTAAAACATAAGGACAAAATACATCTGGTTCTTGTATCCGAATTAAACTGCGATTCTACTTGATTTTGAAGCCAAACTATTTGCCAATAAACTTCAAAATAATTTTCGGAATCAATCTATAAGTTACAAAATCTATGGAATAAGGGACTTAAGTTGTAGTGTTGAGTCGTGAAAAGTATATTTTAGCCCTAGTAGGATGCCATTACATTCACTTATCGCACAGATCAATAAATCCAGATTCTGGTGGACTTTAATTTCGAAACAAGACGGGAGTATTTATAAAATATCTATGGGACTTTTCTCGCAAAATATTCATGATTGGTGTAAACAGAGCCGGACTGGAAATGAAGGGCTCACTTGGCTCGCAAATGCACGGTGCGCCTTATATTTTCGCAAGAAGAGGACAATGAGCACCTAGAAATCGAAATAGGTAAAATTTCCGTCCGGAAATATGAGAACTAGAAAATGTCGTAGTACATTGTGTTTGTTCGAATGTACTCCTGAACAAGCGCAAGATTTAAAAAAAAAATAATGATTTATTATATGCACCACATATTGATCCTAACGATCCTACCATTCCCATCGCTCGGAATTTCTGGCCGACTCACGTTACTTATGCGAATTTCTAAACGACCATATTAGGCAAACAGGGGAGTATTTTCATAGTCCGCGCAGATATTCAATGCAAAAAATTTGGAATTCATACAATATTTTGAATAAGACTAAAACGATTAACGTTAGTTCTTTTTCAGGTAAAAAATTATATTTATACATTTTTGAGACTATCAGTAACTAATTCAACATATATTAATATATATAATATTTCTGAGCTTACATTTTCCCAATTTACTGTAGCGATTTTCTTTCGCCTTTAACACTCCTAACAACATCCAAAATCCAAACTAGTAATTGCCTTACAATTTAAATATAAAAACGACTAACTCATTGGCTTTCTGGTAAGAAATGCTTATCTGAAATGATTGACATTGGCATGGATATTTGGTCAAATATCTCCGAGTACGTTTTTCGTTCATTACTTCAATCACGCAACAATAGATCTTGGAACTGCGAAGATGTGAAATATTTTGTAGTGAAATTCTCCTCGTCAGATCAACAATTGACTAGTGTACAATGATTTTAATTGGACGAAACTAAGAATTCCCTAAATTCCCTGCACAGTTTGGTTCTACAAATTCACTAACAATTTGCGTTTCAATAGCAAGATTTTCCGTTAAATTTAGGATTTTGGAATGGATTCAGAACTTGAACGATTTGAAAACATCAATATCGTATAAAAATGTTTAATTCATTGACTGCGTTAACTTTATTTTCAAATCGGTCGTTTCTTGCCCATCAATTCGAATAACGCACTCGTGAAATCTGAGCAATGGTACAAAAGCAGTGATACAAAATATTGTGTGAATTCTGTGAATGTTTTACCGACTAGACATACGTTGTGCACAGAAAAGCTTCCAATAAATCAATTCAGTACTTCACACGTGTTCGTTATACATAATACATGAGTACACACTGCCTGACCGAAACGAAAGTAAAACCTGATTTTTAAATATCTATTTGATGATATTTAAAGGTCTTAAACTTAGAACAGCAGCGGTAAACATTCTCAAAAGAAGGACGTCCCGTGAATTATTATTAGGAAGACGAGATGGCACCAGACAAACATGTACAGATTCCCTTTAAAAAGATTGAATTCAGCCCTGGTTATATGTAGCTCGCAGTTAATTGGTTATTTTATTATAGCTGCAGAACATCGATTCACCCTGGTGAGCAATGCACTGGGCAGACCTACCGATATCCTTGAAGTAAAAAATCTTTTTAAATATATTTGTATCTCAAACAGAAATTTTTTTTAGAAATGGGTTTAGAATAACTTTACAGATTACGAGAACAACATTCACCATTCAGCCATCACTTCAGTTGTAATGTTAACCGTTCAAACATTTTAAATAATTACAGAGATTAAATAAGTTATAAAGTGAGTAATTATAATTTTTGAAGACCATGTTTTTTGTATAAGTTCCACAACAAGAAATTGAGTTTTGGAAAATGAAAGATTTGCTAATAGTTAATATTATGAGAGTCTAAAGCCTATTACTTCCTTTAAGAAGGAGTGAGTTTTTTTTACTTTTTTGGCAGCCAATTTCTGGAAAAGTAATGACCACACAGAGATGGTGATTGGTGTTTTGGACACCTCAACCAAATCCTGAGGTCAACTTATTTATAAACTGTCGAAT
>JAQFYE010003845.1:0-14420 GCA_034694305.1 Protaphorura glebata
GTAAGGAGGAGCAAGCGGTATTAGGCCTTAGTTGTGACTTTTCCCAGCCCATTTTCAAATGGGCGTTACGTCTAGTTACTACTATAATAATGATCGTCATCTGGCATATACATATATGAACTTCCAGGTAAATTATTGAAGACAAATCTCTTCGGTTAGACGCTTCTTCAATTGAATTGATTTTCCAATGCTCTTTAGACGATAAAAATCGAAACTTCGGATCCACGGCAAAACTAAACAGTGATCTCAATCGTGAAAAGGCAGGCAAAATAAGTTAGTCCAGCTCTAAATTCCTTCTTTTCAGCGTCAAATACTACCTTTCCAAGTTTTATTTGGCGGAAACCCGTACTTTTGCCTGACGTCTCTTTAATTCAACCGCGTTTCTATTTCCACCTCATCTACGATTTTCTTATTAACGTTCGAAACGCGGAAGCATTTTTAATGGAATTCCGAATCTGTGATTGACTGCTTGTTGGCATTTATTTCTCTGTAAGACAATACTCGACAAATATAATTACAGGACTTGTAGACAGAACATGTCAACGATAATGGTGATTGTAGTAACGACAGCGTTACATCGCGATTTGCGAACATCGCATTATGCCGTCGAGTGGACTATGAGGGGACTTGTTGACAAATCAACGGCGGTTACCGTAGTAACGACAGCGTTGCATCGCGATTTGCGAACATCGCATAATGCCATCAAGTGGACTATGAGGGGACTTGTTGACAAATCAACGACGGTTTTTTTTTTATGTAAATAAAATGTAAATAAATATTCTCAACTAATCTGGCTAACCACCAGGGTCGAACGTGTTTATTTTAACTTAGAAAGTTGTGCGAAATGTGTAAATAGTGTGAATAATTGTGTAAATATCTATGAGATCCAACGATGAGAAGTCACCTAGAGGTTCAGGCCTCACCAAGATTGCGTCAGGACGAAAGCATTCGTCGGTGTAGAAACTAACAACCCGGCCATTCCTCTTTCTGAACACATAGCACCAAAAAATATGAATATGTACGTAATTGCGGATGTGTATGTAATAGTGTATATAATGCAATAAGTGTAAATAAAAATTGTAAACTTACAATTCACCACTGAATGCATAAATACAGCAAAGGAAAAGTGGTGTGACCAGAATAACAATAATTTGAAAAACTTATTATCTTGCCAACTATAAGTCAGCTCATAAAACGACGACGTCAACGACGGTTACCGTAGTAACGACAGCGTTACATCGCGATTTGCGAACATCGCATAATGCCGTCAAGTGGAACATAAAGAGCTTCGCTCCGTTCGTTTCGCTCACTTCGCTCGCCCAATAAAATGAAACATATTTGGGCAGGTAGAACGTTTGATCTAAACTATTCGGATAGTTTAACTACTTCCTGGAAAATGAAAATATATGCGGATTCCTTCAACTGCGACAGAAATTATTGTTACCTTGTATTTCACCTTTACTTAATAGACTAATTCGCTTGTCGCCGTCGCCCTTATCACTGAAGATTCAGAATAAACCAATTGCAGTTTCCATAAATAGAAAAAACTCTCGTTGCCGGAAAGGGCTGGAGGCTTAAAATTAATCACACTCTTACTCATACTCTCGTCCTAAGAATTAATGAAAAATTCCGACTCGGACCCAAGGCTTTCGGGTTGGGTTTGAGAGATGATAAATTGAGAAGCTTGAATAAAAAACTCGGTTCGAGAGTCAGGAGTCAGTCTTCCGTCTTGACATTCTATTACGAATGTCGAAAGGTGTTTAATATGTTGCTAAGCTTATCTTGGTCATGCTGTCCGGAAGGGCATTAAAGGAAGATAATTCGAAAAGATGAAGATGTCATATTTCGGTGATTAATTTGACTCATTCTGGCACAAAAGTGGGCCACCGTGCTTTTTCTAAATTGGAATTGGTTGATGTACACTAATATACAGGGAAGTGCATAACCATCCCTCTGTTACCGGAGTAGGACATTCCTTCACAACCATATAGGTAATTTAATTCTGTAAAAGACGTCCGGAACTTTCATTGACATACAACTCTGGATCCAGGAATGGAGTATCAAGTCGATGTTCATAATTCAAGTCGACGACATTCTCGGGATCGGAAATCACTTGTTCAGAAGACACGATTGTGTTTCGGAAATATTTGCCATTCCGGTTTCGTTGCATGTTCAGGCCTTTAACCTCACATTGCGTTGAATGTGAAACAAATGCCACAGCGAAATAAAATTAGCTTTTTACTGGTTATACTGAATTCGTTTAAGTTCAGAATTCCGGTGAATTGAATATCGCATTTTCTTAGATCATATGTAAAATTCTGTAGAAAATGATTCCCTATGTTCCAGGTCTAGCTTCGGACTGTCGACTGAGGGGAAGTTTACACGATCTATACTGTACAAAAACTAGGAAAATATAAAATGTACGAATGACGTCAAAGTTCAATTGGAGTAAACATTAACCGAAAAGTACATTTGATGCAGAAACCTATTGATGGCCTGAAATTAGTTCGTATAAGTAATCAACCTAACGCAGGTCAATGTCAGGGTTATAAAACATTTGCTGGCATTGATGTGAAACACATTTGAAGGATTTGAACCCAATTGGTGTGTCACGCTATCGCCAAATACATAATGAAGGTGGAACTTTGTAAAAGAAAATGAGAAAATCGATCACGTTTAGTTGGACAGTCATTTCTCAAATTATTAATTTGAGATGTGGAAAATTGAGCTCGATTGAGTTGAAACTCCAGGACTTGACAAATGCCAAATGGTCAACGGACAATTAAAGACTGGGTTGGGTTGCAGAAAAGCTGACATGAGTATGAGTTCTCAAACATTCAAGTATTTTGGTCATTGGGTGATGCTTATACTAGCTGGCATTACAACAGCACAAACCAGAAGTCCCAGTTTGTTGTGTCGGTGTGCGTGGCTCAATTTCCGTCACTGAATATGTAAATCGCAACTAATATTCAATCTCGCATTCTAATATGTATCATATGTATAGGTAATGTATTCGAAGTCCGAAAAGGCATATCATGAAACACTATAAAATAAGGACTTCGTTGTTGGATTCCTCACACACAATATTGATAAAATCGACTAGTAAACCTACCTTTATTTCCATCATTAATAAACTGACATAACTTTATCCATGTCTAAATACCACTCGTTGTTCCGGGTCATATTTTATTAAACAAATACCATAATATTCTCTAAATATTCCTTCTTCCAACTTCAAATTCCTTCTTGTAACGATTTTATCCGTTGTATTCTGCATCGCTCTTTGCAAAACCTTTCTCGAAGGAGGCAGAGGCAGAGTTCCCATTCACTGTTTAGGTGATCTGCGAGCTGATGTAAAATCTTAGTGAATGGAATGAAAACATTCATTCCCAAGTAAAGTACTTCTTAGAAAAGCCCGTTGAAATACCTAAAATCATAACAAGAATCGTTTCCAAAATTCACTGAAAAACGTTTTCGCCCATTGCTTCCGTGTCAATGTCCGTGAGAATGCGTCGTATCATAAAATTTCTTTAACTGAATTCGGACACGCGGATTTCCTGTATTCAGCATTTCATATTTTATTGAATCATCAAACGCTCCACTTGGAACTGGAAGTCCCACCACCATGAGTAACCAAATGCTTAAGGTGTGTGTACAATATTCAGAATTTATTATGAAACCGAAAAAACATTAGACGTTATAATAATACAGTCTAATTTCAGCAAAAAGGAGCACTTTGCTATTTCATTATATGGTCTCATAATACGTACTTGACGTGCCATGTAGAAATTCTCACAATATACAATATTATACTATTAATTTTAATTGCATAGCCAGGGGTAATGCTCTAATGTTTACAAATTCACTTAAATTCAGGTTTCTATCATCACTGGAAAATGTATTTTAATTTTTTTAAACCAAATCTTTATTCAGTCTCCGCTTTCCATCGAAAATTGCCCACAAGATAAAAAATACAATTTCATTTTGTTACAGAATAGTTCCAAGTCCAACACTCTAACATCCAGAATAGCACTTCTTAAAAATTTGTAAATATTTAGATTTGTTAATACTGGCTCCAACAATCATTGTAACGAGACGTTACGGGCAATAACCACTACCCTATCATTCTTGTTTGTTTGTTTGTTTATTAACGTGATACTCAAACGCCACACATCCAGTAATGTACCCGAAATCAATTCCACGAAACATAACAATTCGTTGTATTGTTTTAACTATGGTATTATGCTTTCAAACATTCACCTAGACATAAATGATTTATTAGATCAATGTACCCTAAGGCAATTGGATAATCGTTCAGATCATTCAACGTTGTATCAGCTCACATTTTTATTGTGATTTCCTTATACCAGAATATGGTCCAGAGGCTTCGCGTTCGCGTTTATTGTTCAATATTACTTATACTTTTCCTTGAGTGTCTGAAGCCTGTGTACACTCAAGCTGCCGTAAGTGCAAATATGACGCAAAAAAAATTGCTTCGGTGTCTCAACTGACCATCGACTGCATACTACTGCATTGATTTTAATAAAACAAGGCTTCGATAATATCGGATATTATATTTAATTCTTATAACCTCTTTTAGTGTACACAAACGGACTCTTCATGTCAGGTTGTAAACCACTGCTGTAATGCGGCAGATTCATGCCACGAAGGAACATGCAAAAAGGTAACGACTTTTCATTTCTCAATTACTAATTCCAATCTCAAAGATTCTTTAAAAGTTCACAATAAAATGGAATGTTTTTGTAGTGTTCATTTTGGAATTGTACAACAAAGGATGACTGCTGTTTTCCTCAAGACCACTGCTATCTAGGTCTATGCCAATGGGTAATAGCAATTTGATCAGTGAAAACTCGACATTCTCCAAACCGGTCAAATAAAATTTCAAAAATTGCATAAAAATATAGCCAAAAAAGATGGCATCCGTGGATTTCTCACAAAAAAACAATTGTTGGACGTGTTTTTGTCAAAACGACTTTTCGGCTTCTCATGCCAATTTTTACTTTAAGCGCCTACCTGCGCCGATTGGCGCATCGGATTTCCAAGCGGAATAGCTTCCTGGATCCTTGATAAGATTCTCTACAAAATGTATATTTCACTTTCTATCAGACTCTTCCTGGTCGGGCTGACGGGGGGCAAAGGTTACGTGTCACCCTGTACACTGATAATTATGCGTACGTCTCGTATTAGCTTGATTTGATCACGTTTTTGGCAGTGTGTCATCACTGGGATGCCCTGTGTCGTAGCTGATGGATGTTGCATAGACGATGAGACATGTCTAAGGGGACGATGTACAAAGGTAAGAAAAGTGAACACACAAACGAGAGTCGTGTCACAACGTGAATAAACCATTTATCAGATCAGATACTACGGATATCTGTTGTGATTTCTACTCGACCTTGAAAGAATACCTACCATCTTACGAATTGCCAAGTTATAATGGCCATAAGTCTGATATCTGCTTTCCATACGATATCGGACTGATGATATTCTCTCAGATTGTCCAACCACAATTTTTTACACCAGATCGGATAGAACTGATAGAAGAAACATCTAAGCTCACCCCGAGGAAAATGTTCACAGCAAACATAATTCGAAAATAATAAAACAAGTAAACACAATTTTAAATATTTTCAGCCCTCTGCCACAGGAGAGAGCTGCACAATCAATGAGGGCTGTTCCACTCCCGGAGATGTCTGTTCCGGAAACATTTGCAAAAGCGTTAGTATAATGTACCTTTATGCTCTGTATTTTGTTTTCTTTACTGGAAACTTTGTGTGTCATTCTTTATCAACAGTGCGCTCTTTTGGGTCAGTCTTGTGTATCGGACGGTGGATGCTGCAATTCTCAAAACATTTGTTTGAACGGAATTTGCCGAAATGTAGGAAACACTTTCGCCAGTTGAGTTAAATTAAATCTGTTAACATGCAGTAAGATTTTCTTATGACTTTGTAGTGTTGTCGACGAGGAGAAACAACGTGTTTATTCAAAGAACATTGTTGCAACCCGTCGGATGTTTGGCTTTGGGAAACAAATGGGATTAAACGATGTGTCGCACCCTAATAACTTTTTAAAAACTAGTACGAAAAAATTGTAAACGCTAGATCATAATTGTGCTCATACGGTTATATTTTTCACGGGTATCTTACTCTTATTTTATCAAACTTCACAACGGAATAACTGGAGAAATTACAAAAATGTGTGCCGTGCCGTCTGAAATAACGAATACAAATACCGATCTTCTAAACAAAGCAGAACACATACAATCCAATTTTATAATTTAGGACCTGAAAAAGTAACTGTCCAACTGAGATGAATTCTGAGTTATCATTGACTGGGTAATTACTTACAAATTACGACAACTTCAGGATCCCTGTCAATAATATCATCTAATTCTGCTTGTGTCAATTCATGAGCTAAGCAAATCTCATCAAAATTGTGAAGGGCATCAAACATAGTGTAAACAGCTGAATATTTTTGTCGATGCCGGAGTAAAACATCCTTTGATTCGTTATCAGTTCTGTTACTATTAATTGATAAACTGAAAGACGAGTGTCTTTGAGGTCCTAATTGAAGACTTGCGTATTTCTCGACTTTACGAATGAATCCATTGATCAGTCCAAACAAAACCAAGTTCCTTTCGTCAATGACACCCAAAATGGTTTGAGATTCCGCTTTCATTTTTGCCGGATAAAAGTACTGTTGGGTGAACTTGCCTTTGATTGGAGTGGTAGGTGTTGAAAACGCTCTTGGGCTTTGATTTGAGTGGGTTGAAGAAGATAGAGAATTATCGCTGTTCCCATTTCCTTCAAAGACGGAGGGAAGACGATCAGTGGTGGATGGAGTTGATGGAATTGTTCGAAAACGTGCACACAAATCCTTGATTGTTACTCCGCGTTTCATGGCACAGTAGAATCGAATTATATCAGAGAAGTGAGGTCTCGGCTGAAAAAAAAAATATTGAAAAACATGTCAAAAACCACAACACACAAGTTAATTTTAGATTATGTGGCGACGGTAGTCGAAACACAAACTACTCTGCTGAATTTGACGTTTCCCATGTAAACCGAAGTGATATAAAGTCAAAATAATAGTCAAAATTCAGAAAGCTGATCTCAGCGCTGAGAAACAGATATTTTTTTGAAATTGGTGAGTTCATCTACGCTGTTGAATTTCTTCTAATGTGGAACGCGAAAACGCGATGGTGGTTTTTAAGGTGTCCGCAATGTTGTGGGGTATGGGTCTAAGTAGTCTTGAGGGTCACGATCGCGTTTCACATTCGCAAAAAGTCCGAGAGTACAAAATTGAACATTCTGGTAGATTGGTAATGTAATGTACGGAACCAACTATTTTAAACAAACGCAAAAATTCTACTACAATAAGTTCTTAAAACTGATAACCTGTGGAAAACACTAAGCAATAGTGATAAGTTATTCAAGAGCAGTAACTTCCGGAGACGACATCTCGAAATAGTATTTCTCGAAAAGTGGGTGCCTATTCAATTTGAAAGGAACAGCCAGAGAGGTAGGCTCAAATTTTAGATTATTGTATTACCCGTTGATAACGTGCCACAAATTCCATGCAGTCTTTCTTGAAACTTGGCGTGGCCACGACCAACTTCTCATGTATTTCAGGCAATGTACAATACGAGGAACAGTACTGGAATATTGGAATAAGTTTAATCGCTCCATAATATAGCAGATTTTGAAGGCAAGCTTTCACTAGGTTTGTGTCAACGTCCGCCAGGCTAGCTGAAAATGAATACATAAGTTAGTCGTAATAAATTTAAATGGAAATTTTCTGAACTCACCAATTTTTGAAAC
The DNA here is from genome assembly GCA_034694305.1 of Protaphorura glebata. NCBI lineage: Eukaryota > Metazoa > Arthropoda > Collembola > Poduromorpha > Onychiuridae > Protaphorura > Protaphorura glebata. The sequence goes on from JAQFYE010003845.1 coordinate 7,842, forward strand.
ATAGTTGAAACCATCGACGTAAGGAATTAATTGTTGTGTGGTTAAATCCCATCCCTCCATCGGTTCCATGTCAATCAGAAACACTGGGACTTGATGACTGGCCACGGGAGGTGGATCGTTCAATACTGCTTGAACTACTTTCAAGTTAAGCAAACTTCTTGAAACCCCGTCATCGACAACAATATGACATTCTCTTGACGGCGAGTTTAGACCTTGTAAGATAGACTCAAAGATATTCCTCAAAGGGTTCTCATTGTCGTCATCCGGTGAGATTTTTGACAAGAAATTGCTCTCCAATTCAAGTTCATTAAAAAATTCAGCAATTTTAACTAAAACTTGTTCATACTGTACAGTCTTTGCCCAAGCATCACAAACAAAACAAATATTAAAGTAGTAAGCATTCCTCTCGTACTTATCATTTGAAATATGAATTGAGTATCCAATCAATTTTGTTCCCAAAACATTCACAGTCATCAATAGTCTTTGAAGGTGAGTTTTTGGAATAATGTATGATGCAACGGCATCAAATATCTCTTTCGAAATTGTTTCATCCGGGTACTGGAAAACTATTTTGGGGCCAGCAATGTGGTGAAACTCACTCAGAAAAATTGCACGGATTGGACCCTCTCTACCACAGCCCTCAAACAATCCTGGTTCTTCTGGATTTTCCGATGCCACCGCCATTTTTCGAAAGTAGAAACAATAGTGTAGTTTTGGGAAACTGAAAAGTACATACCAATTAATTTAAAATCACCGTGGTAGGGCATACGTGGTCAAATATCATTGTATTTTTCTTGGAGAGTTCCTCTACAGTTGGTCTATGAAAACTAACTGCAGTGATAGTACATATAAAAACTCTTCTAACCCAAGCAACGACCATACATTTCTTGCCCAAGTCGCACCGGACTCTCTATATCACTATTCGTAGTGCACGCAACGGATCGGATCCAGATCCGATCCGAAGTTTGGATCTCGGATCGGATCCGGATCCCAATTTTAGGATCCGAAACATTTCGGATCTGGAGTGGATCCGGATCCCATGCCAAATTGCCAATAATGTTAATATTTTCGGATTCGATTGCTAGAATGGGAACGGACACTAAATAAGTATTTTTAAAAATCGGAAATTATAAATTGAATGGCAAATGGACATGAATGGAAAAGCTAAGCCTGATTGAATTCTTTTTTTAAACCAAGACATTATTCAGTCTCCGTTTCTATTAAAATCTCGAACATCCACAACAAAAATAATTGTAATATGTAATTTTAAGAATTTTTCTTGAAATGATTTGTTATGTATATACAGTTCGACCAGAACTTACATAATTCCATGTTACTTCTAACTAACACAAATAATTAATTTTTATATAAATGATTTTGTAAAATATGTGAGGATCCCACGGGCAATCAACACTATTACAACGTCTGTTATGGACTCTGGAAGTTTGAAAATCCTAAGGAATTTTTCAAAAACATTGTTCGCCAATGTAGAAAATAATTTCTGCAGTTTTTTTATCCATCGATAGTGTAACGTTATAATTCGCCGAAGAACTAGCATAGACAAACTTTTAAAATTTATTAATTTTGAGATTAAGTTTGTATTTCTTTATTTCTATGTCAAAGTTCATAAAATATCTTATGACCTGGACCTCACCTCAGCCAGTGCTTCGTTCCAGACAGCGACAGTTTTTTTCAAATCCACGTGGTCAGAGGTCACGTTCAATCCATAATGACCGTTCGACTGGAACTGGAATTATCAAATTCTAACTAATTTAATTACGACTAATGAATGACTAAATTTTGTAATGACTTTTGTCGAAAATCAGAATAAAAAATCTTCTATTGATGAACATGAAAAGTTTCCCGCGTCTAAATTTCTGTGTCAAAAATTGTTCTCCGATGATGGTTTTGGCACTTGGCGCCAATTTCGTTTTATAAGCGCGATCGTCTGCCTCGGAAAAAATCTCAAGTTCGTTCATCATTCATTTCACATTCGCCTAAAATTTTGATTTGATTAGAAAAAATTGTATTTCAGTTCTTATAAATCAGTGACATCTCTGCTTCTTAAGAACTTAGAGATAGCTAACGGCAGACGGACGAAGTCAGAAATCAACTAACTTTAACCTCAAGTCGATCGAGGAACGACACAAAAGATTTTTTTTGTAAAACGATATCAACAATCACAATGGCACAAGCTCTTTACAATGTAAGATAAAAATACCATGAATTAAAATTTACCAATCAATACTACAAAATATTATTAAAATTCTATTTACTGATTACCTTGAGTGAGCGGCAACTATAACCCAAGGTAGATAACGGAGTTTGGTTGGTGAATATTTCTCAAATTTATTTAGAACTTTGCATGTTTGTTTACTTATTACTATTATTGACAATTGAGTAATACCTTCTTGCAGGGTGTTGGAAATGAGGACGATGTTTGGGACGACACAGAATTGGTGCATCATTTTGATAAAGCCCTCGAAGCTAGTAGAAAATTCAGAGGGTCGACTGTATTAGAAGCGGACACCCCAGGGCCTTGGTTACCACTTCATGAGGGAGAACGAGAATTGGAAAATTCAGAAAATACGGAGCAGCCACTTGTTCTGAACAGTGAGAACAGCAATCAATCCATTACATTTGGGGACATTGACATTCCACGAGAGATAGGCTCAGTTTGTAGAGCTCTTTACTCAGAAGACAACGTGGAGTACGAAGCAAAAATTCTGGAACTGTTAGACTCAACGACTTGTATTGTTCGATTCGTCGGTAAGCTTAAAAAAACAAAAAGCTAAATTATACAACTTCTCAATTTTAACATTACTACAGTACAGTAAGACGCAGGGTGCTGTAAATTCATTACAACACTTTTAGTATAGTAATGATGAGACGATGACGAGGCTGACCGCTAATAATTCTTAAAATATGTTCCGATTTTTGAAGGTTTTCTTCAATATATGTTGGAATAATGAGTTGAGATTGTGGAGCAAGGATGACCTTGAGGCATTTGTCTGAACTACATATTTTTACGTATAGTTTCCAAAAACGTGCTGTCAGAATGTGTGTGATTAGTTTTCATTTACGACGGTTGATTCAATCTGAATTTAGGTTATGGGAACGAAGAGCAGGTTGCCCTGTCAAGTCTGAAACCGTCTAACGGAAAAAAAGCTCGTGATCTTCAGAGAATGCAAGCCCTTCAACTTCTTCCAGGGCAAAATAAGCCCAACGGACATGAAGATGAAGCTGCGGTCACAGAAAAAACATCTGATGTAACAGTCGGAGCTACACCTAATGGCCAGATCCCACCGGAATACGAAGAATTAAGAGAACGGGTCCGAAACATTATTTTTAGCACCCATAACGTGTGTGAAGAGTCGATACCACAGGAAGAATCGTTTGAATCACGATACCAACAAATTCAATCGACCCGCAGAAATAAAAAGAAAAATGTGTCCAGAGCTCATGCCGCAGCTTCAACATCCGGTACGAATTTTACAGGTGGATTTGCTTCTACTTCAGGGGAAAATGTATTCTCGGCACCGAAGCCTAATTCCCCCCCTCAAACTAACTCATTTGGTCAAGATTCCTGGAAGGACGCTTTTCCCAATTTACTGATGCCACCAATGCCTAATTCACTTGCGAATCGGGAAGGGAAATTTAGTTTCGGAAAAGGAGAACTGCCGTCTCTTCTTATGACTTGGTACATGGCGGGATATCATTCTGGGGCTTTCGACGCTAGGCAAGAGATGAGAAAGAAAATGGCGGAGAATAGGTCTGCAGGATTTGGAGGAATGACAGAAAAAAATTAGTTGTTTAAATACGGGTCATTTTCGCAGGTATTCAGAAATAGTGACAGCAAATTTGTTTTCGTCGTAAGAACGTAAAGTAAAATATATCCAATGTATTATGTAAGTAATTTTAACTAAGATATTACAAGACTTGTATTCATTATTGGAATGAAATGAACTTCACAATTTAATTTTACAGAAAAATAAAATAATCGTATTTTAAATGCACGTTTTTTGCACGCGTCTATCGGTCTTCATTACTTTTGGGTAATATCGGTGTTAAGCATTTTAAAAAGTCTTCCGTGAATTTGTCCTCGGAGAATCGGTTAACTGAAGCGCGGGCGCGATCACTTATCAGTGCTCTGGCACTAGGAGACAGGCTAATGATTTTTTGCAAAGTTTTGCCATACTCTTCCGCACTCGTTGCCAAAAATCCAGTTCTAGATTCTTCGGTTTCATCAACAATGTCCATCATAGGTCCACCAGAGCGGTTAGCCAACATTATTAGGCCCGCCGCCATACACTCGACAACTCCTGTTCGAAAACATCTTGCTAAGGTTAATGAAATTAATATAAGTCAATGAATTCAATTTGTTGCACATAAATTACCAATTCCAAAATGTTCATTCCACATGGTATGAATCCCTATCAGTCCATCCGACATTTCTTCCTTCAACTCTTCAAATCCCACATTTATTTTGAATTCAACATTTTCCTCCACATTCAATTCTTGGCACAAACGTTTTAACTCTTCAACTCTGATAGAGTCATCCGAATTTCTACAGCTTCCAATGAGGACTAGACGAATGTTTTTCCATAAAGTGGAATCAACTAATTTCCTCAACTCTGACAAACTTCTCACTTGCAGAGCATGATCTTTCTCAGGTCTAAATTGTGCAACTGATAAAATTCTGATTAAAGGATGTGACACAGTGCCGCTCGTTTTTGTTTGAATTTGTTTGAAATCTTCTACATCACAGGGAGGAAACACTTTGGCAGTCTTGGCAGGACATTGCCAAAGGTGGTTCACATGCCCTTGTGTCCAACTAGAATTCACCATTACGACATCACTAAAGCGTCCAGCCCAAGAATAAATATGAGCGAAGAGTTTGTAGTAAATTAGCTTCGCTCCAGACAGAATAGAACTCCTGGTCACCATACTATCATTATTATGGGCGGCCGTCCGATTTGCCACACGATCTAACATGTCAGTACTAATAGTGGGATAATGTACATAGCAGGCTACTTCACTACGTCCAAGGAATTTAAAAACCGGTAGAGTGAATGCATATCCCATAGTATCTATATAAATATCTGTAAATAAAAAGCGAATAGAATTAGAAACAATAACTCTGACATTTTGACTTTCTGGAAGCGTTTGTTAGAATGTACAACGACGAAGTTACTCACCTGGAACAAATTTTCCTAGAGCTTCAAGTCCCAAGAAAATAGAGCCTATGCTTTGCCCCAGCAGAGTGAAATGTGGATATTTGTAGGCTTCGACCCATGGTCTCCGGGTTAAATAAATGAATTCGACAGAATCAATAGATATGTCTATATTAAATCGAGATTTTGCATTCTGCAGAATTCTTGCGGCCGAAACGTCAACGTCGCCAGTGTACACAATGTATCGAAAGTTTGGATACCTGGAAGAAATCATACAAAATAAATTCTCCCGATATGTCGAAATTTTAGAATTACGTTACAGGCAGCTGAATGGATTGTTTACCTTTCCAACAGAAATTTTAAAGCAACCCACAAAACACGCTCTCCGCCTCCTCCGGCGTTGCAGTAAGGGTGGAAAAATCCAATAGAAAATCTGGGATCTCTCAACTTTTCACTTGATTTGGTACGACTGGAACCCTAAGCACATATCAAATAGCACGTATAAAGTTACTTTCATTATGTACTTTCACTATCGTAAATCGTAATCGCACTGGAAGGACAGTTGTGGTGAGTTAGCTTTCCATTTATTGATTTACTGTAGGAAAAGTAAAAGTACCCCTACCCCCAATAGTAGAAATATATAAGTGGGGAAACTTCACTATACAACAAGTACAAGTTCCACACCATGTTCATCCCAGAGATAAAAACCTTTACCTTTAATACAATAAAAAAATGCAAGGAAGGCAAGGGAAAGTTCTTTTTCAATCAACAGTGCTCCTCTGGTCAATTATTTGAAACAATTATTTGATATTTGAAACGAGGTACTGACAAGAAAAAACTGAAAATAAGCCTTAGCTATGCACTACGGACAGAAAGTAACTACGATTAAATAAATAAATGTTTACTTATTACTCAAAACTAATCACTTACAAATAATTTGACTAGGATCCAACAAATAATGAAGCCAATCGAACTCATAAGAATCCATTTTAACCCAAAAAGTGTCCGAACAAACATATTTAACAAAATTTTAAAATTTGCAGACCCGACTTTTAAAAATAATGAATGACGATCTGTTGGCAGTGTTGAATGTTAAGAATCCATGGACCGTTTGACACATCACCAAAAATTTGAAATGTTTGCCCCCGGCAGATTTCAAACTTTCCCTCCAATTACGGCTAATCATCGAGTAAACCGTAGGGTGTATCAGTAGAACTGCAAACCCGGAAGGCGTATTTCCATACCCTACTGTATACTGTATCTCGGCACTTTTAGCCGCGTAGCATTGCTTCCGCTTACTGTAGTGTGTATTGGCTTAACCTAACAATAATTTGCACGAACTAACCTAACCACGCTAAATTAAAATTAAATTATGCGACCAAGAAGTGCTAAATGCAAAAAAAAA
>JAQFYE010003846.1:0-14420 GCA_034694305.1 Protaphorura glebata
TAAAATGAATAAATAAAAGTTCTAGAATTGCCTACTCTCAACTTTTCTCACCCCACAAACGGCACCTAACATTTCGCTATGCAAAATTTTTTTTGCACGGGTTTATAGTCCTAATATAAATCTCAATCATGAAAAAAAAGGATCAAAATAAAGACAACCAGACTTGACATGACATAACATATGACAAAATTACTGAGACAAAATTACCTGGAAACGAGAAGTATCTTTGTCCTCAAAATATTTACTTTCCCTGGGGGAGGCCAAAATAGAAGAAATTTTGTCTATCATTAGAGTGGTGCATTATCACTCGTACTTGCCAGTACAGATACTGGTTAGTAAATGCACTATAAAAGGACATGGCGTATTTTTGAAACAAATAAAGCTTTCTTCATATCCCTAACTATGCAAGTATGATTTGACTTATAGCATGTGACATCCTCCTATAGTCTGAGTTAAAGAAAGAAAGCAGGGATGAGTTGAAAGCAAGGAACACGTAAAGAGAACTGTGACTTTCTCCGAATCAGAATGACTAATGACAATTAGAAGGGCACAAGAGTAAAGCACCTTGTCAAAACTCAAAAGCTTTAATCAAAATATATGTATCTAATGCTCATTCTCCGTTCTAGTATTGTGTACACAATATGCACGTATTACATTTACATTTGATTTGATTTGATTTGAATTATGAACTTTTTGAAACTCACTGTACTGGCACTACTGCAACTCAAATACAGGGGTGTCTTCTTTTTTATTTACACTTTTTCTAATGGTTCTCATTTCTTAACCGCTAAAAACTTGAAATTTGGAACATATACGGCCCTTAAGAAACTCTTCATGAAAAATCCTTGTAGTTTTCAAAAATTTTCAAAATGCAGAAGAAATTGGATGTTGAAGTGAATTTCAGGATTATGAAAGTTACCGAGGACCGTTTTTCAGAAATACGGTTGCCAAGGAGATGAAAATGGATGGAATTACGGTATCTCGCAGCACAGTGACTAACATACTCATCTCTGTCGAATTTCGTTGAAAAAACAGAAATATCGGGATCCCTACTCTCGCTGCGGATAAAAAATCTCATCGACGTCCCTCAAAAAACAAGCCAAAACTGAAGTTTGCGAACGATTTATGTACGATGGTGCTATGACGGGGCGTGGAGTCATCCCTCTCATCAAGGTGCCCCAAAATGTAACAACTATCTCGGAATACTTCATTCAGCACGTGTTGAAACCAATTCTAGAAAGAAAAGTTCCAAAATTATATCCGGGAGATACCGTCAAAGTTTCTTTCTGCCATTACGAAGATTCGTCGCGCGCATCCCGGAAAACCACCCCCTGTGCAGAAGACTTGAGGTCAAAACTCGGAATGACCGTCATTCCCAAAGGCAGAGATCCCTGTCAAGAGCCATGGCGTCAGTCCCACGGTTTTTTTGGATTCGGTTTCCTAACAGAGAAGCTTGTGTACCGACAGAGATCCGCATGAAATGTCGTTTGGAAACTTCTCAAATCCTGAAATCCACTTTGACATCCGATTTCTTTGGCGTTTTGGAAATTTTTGAAAATTGCTATTTTTTAATGTAGAGTAACTTAAGGGCCGTGTATGTTCAAAATTTCAAGTTTCTAGCTCGCACGGTTAAGAAAGGAGAACCATTGGAAACTGTGTGAATAAAAAAGAAGACACCCTCTGTACTTTAAAATACCTAGTATTTTAACCGAAAATGTGACGAGGTATTAGGTACAATAGGAAATGACTTCAATCAGAACCACGTCCGGGATATGGATTACGCATACGCTCACCACAGTTTTGTAGCTTACATTTACACTAGAAAACTAGTGCGAATTTCTGTACAGAAACAAGGAGAACGCCTACGTAAAGCATTATCAACAGAAATTGCAAAAATAAATTGATAGAAAGAAAAGTGAACGAAGTGTTAGAATAAAACGAATGAAGTGAGCCAAATAGTTGCAATGGGTCCAATTATTATTATTATTTTCATTTTCTTGCCTTGTATTACATTTACTACATCACTGGAAGTACTCTTACCTAAAATTGAAATCCCAGGTCAATTTAAAGTGAGAAAAGACAACAAATTTAATATGACGATTATTAAAGAGCCGCACGGAGTGCGCGTGAACGTTAGTTGCAGTTCGAAGGAGCCCATCAGTTGGCGATTCAGTGACTCAGATAAGGTATGCAATGTACACAGTGCACGTAGGAATAGGAATTAATTTATTAATTTTATAAATGTTTAGGGCTTAGGAAATATTCTGACACGATCAGTTCGCGGGCGGGATAGTTTAAGTAAAGTTGAAGGCAATCAAAAAGTTTTCATCAATTGGATCTCCATTGTCTCAAGTGAGGAAGCGACCGGTAGTTATGAATATTTTAATACTCAAATTCCAACCGTCTATTCATCAATTTACCTTGTTTTTACGGGTAAGAATTATCTTCGGACTTTACTCTAACTTTGGGCTAGAATTCGTTATTATAAAAATTATAAAATATTATACATAAATTAATAGACATTAATTTAAATAGGACGTACGACCGAAAGTCGTTCAATTGTGCATCAAAGAAATTCTGAGGATATGAGCATTGAGGTTAAATATTCTGTCCATGACAAGAGCGTTATTTTGCCATGGCCTTCTTCCAACCCGGAAGTGAAAGCCACGCTCACCAGCGACAATGACGAAGCGGTAAATTTATATGATAGCTCATATCTCCTTTACGTAATAATAAATTTCATCACATGCAGAAAATTCTCAAGTACAACAAGGACTACGAGTATGACCCGAGATTTGGATTCATTTTGAATTTGAGTCGATCATCAGGTGAAGGGATTTATGTTGGACATCTGGATGGTCAAGGCGAAGTCAAATTTGTGGTCTCCTACAGTAAGTACTATTGAAAGATTGTGATACAACCTGTAAATTTCAAAATGCATTTCTAAAGTATTTTCTTAATTAGATCCTCTGGTAAAAGTGGAACCGGAAAGCAAATTTCTAGTCCTTGACCCAAAAGACGAAATGGGACTTCAATTCTTGTGCAGTTCAACGGAAAGAATATTTTACCACACTGATAAATTTTCGTCTGATTCACCTAAGATAGAGTGTAGTTCCACCGAGTCAGGTGCTGACAACGAAACCATTTACACGTGTACTCTGTCGAGTACTGTTCTGCAAGACCCGGACGGACAAGTGGCTTGTTTCGGCTCACCTTGGACTTTATTGCATGTGTGGCGCTTTGTCAAGAAAGGAGCCCTGGACTTGGATATCAGTCAAAATGTGGCTCAATGTAGGGGTTCAACTCCAACCAAGTTAGTTAGCTTGGAGTGTACAAATCCCACAGAGTGTGCCTTGCGAAGAGGGTGTTTAAATGGTGTATGCAAATTTCCAATTTTTTTTGAATTTAAGAATTGGTATGCATATTTGTGCCATTTCAGGATTAGAAGTTAACTTTTTAGGGTTGCAAAAATGAGTCCATGACGACAATGAAATCCTATGCAATTCTACTTCCCAAAAAGACTATTTTTGTCAGCAGCCTTACAAGGACGCGTTGGCCAACGTCTGGGTCAGGAATTTTTAAGTGTTCCAGCGACTACGGTGAAGTAGAACAAATGCATTTTCGGGGTCAACGCATTGTCGCATTGTTTTTGTCGGAACCGCCCAAACATTGTAAGTTATTGTTTTTTACTCAAAAAATTAAATGTGTGAATAATGTCACTAGATCGACAAAATTCTACATAAAAATGTAATTGGTTTTGAAGACGTTGACTGGAATGAGACCAAAAGAAATGACGATCTCATTCTAATTTCACGTCTTACTGGACTACGAAAAAGAAACAGTGTGTACGAGGGAGACTTGATTTCCGTGGAATATTCCCTTAACTGCTTCATTTTTAGTGACGTCTCTTTGCCAGATTTATTCATGAAACTAGACAATGGAAATGAGATACTCTTTCCAACTAGTTAGTCAAAATATTTTATCAATTTTCAATTCTTTTGCCTGTCTTGCCCTGCACTGCATACTCGTTTTCACGTACTATTTGTAAATACATAAAATCATAAATTGATTTCTTTAGAAATGGTGAACACAACGTTCGGAAATTACTTGGAACGAAAGATTTCCGTCAAATTATATAGGAGAGACATAAAGGAAATCATCATTCGGGGCCCTGTCTGGAATTCTACTGATTGGCTGAACACCTCAATACCAATTAACGTTTTTGGTTAGTATACTGTATTACAGGTTGGCTCATAACGATGCATTCATACCCTCAAGAAAACATTTAAATGTTTAACGGTGGTTCTCTTTTAGAATCGCAACAAGTAAGAATTGTAAACCCCAAGGAGCACTACACGTTTTACTCTGAAGATCATATTTATCCTCTTCACTGTAATGCTTCCGGTTTACCAAAACCTACCATCACATGGTTGGATCTATCTGGAAATTCAATCATGAAGAGCGTGGGTTCCAATTCAACGGTACATGCACAAAGAGTTATTTTATCAAATATGGCTGTTGGTATGGTCTTGCATGAAGACAGACCTCCTCTAACAGTATATCCTCAGAAATAATGAATTTTCAAAACAAATGAATATACCCGTCAAGTTGCGTTGGTTTCGTTTTATTCTTCGTCAGGCAACTTTAGGGAACGAAAATAGTCGTCGGGTTGTACCGTAATTAAAATACGAGTTGATTTACTCTTTTCGTCATGTTATTTGGAAACGCCGAAACAAATCACACAAGTCACAGTTATTTAGTGCCCAAAAGTAGTAAGGTCCGTTATGTCACAATTTGTTTGTTGTCAGGATCATGATGATAATTTCATCCGACAGACATTGAACAAGTTATATTTTCCAAAACATGATAAATCTTATGACGGTGTCTACACTTGTATTACTGGAAACGTTGTGAATCAAGTCAACAGATCATTCACCGTCACTTTCTCATCTGGTAAAAACTATTAGAGGGTGGTATCATAAGTGGTTGTTCTAATTATGATTTACATAATTTGTGTTTAGACCCAAGGTACAGTGAAATATCCAGCTCATCTCCTGTCGTTAATATTGTCGTGCCCATTGTAATTGCTTTACTCCTCATCACGGTTGCCTTCCTTCTATTCCGGATTTGGAGCCGGAAGAAGGTGAAGCCATAGTACAAAAAATATTACATACAGGGTGGTAGAAATTGGAATACCCTGTATAAGCTGGTAACTATTTGATGTATTGAGATTTTGCACAGATATTCCGACAGCTGACTGACTACGAGTTAGACAAGTTTAGAAATGGGCGGAGCACTGAGACCACGGACGGGGCTTTACACGAAATTGCTGAGAATCTCCCTTACAAGCCAGAATTTGAGATCCCCAGGAATATGTTCGTTTATGGTGAAATATGTATATATACTTTTTTGAATTTTTCTTGAATGCTAATATTGTGGTACCTTTAGAGGAGAAATCGAGCGATATTTTGGGAAAGGGCCTTATAATTTAGCCGTATATATTAATGCATGAAACGATGAATGTACTAAATGTAAATATCAAAGTATTTCATGCATTTCAAATGTATTAAATAATACATTGGATTGGATAAACTTTATACTAGCCGATATACTTTCGGCATTGCGTGTATACTTTTTTTCGGTATGGGTAGGAACCACTCCCTTGGCGATACATGGCGGTTGAGTCTCTCCAAAGGTTAACATTCTCATATGACTCGGACATTTGGGGTTTGGGTGTTACTATTTGGGAAATATTTTCCCTTGGAAATGTCCCTTATCCTGGGCTTTCTTACACCAACGAATTTATTCAACAAATTTTTAATGGAATGAGATTATCCAGACCCATATTTGCCACTTCAGAAATGTGAGTTGTGGAGTTTATTTACAAATTTAAAATATAAACTATTTTAAATTTATGAACCGTCCTGTAATTTACAAAACGCAAAGTTGTCTTAAAAATTGTTATCAAAGTTGAATACTTTTAGGTATCACAAGGTTATCCTGCCATGTTGGAAAAAGATCCCTGAAGAAAGGATGAGGCTGGATGTAGCGAAAGAAATATTCAGTTCCATTTATCGAGCCAATATGAACTCAGATTACGATAATCTACCCATGACATCGGCCGACGTTTCAATATTAGTCACTCCATCTATGGAGCTCGATACGAAAGTCTGAAACTATTATCCGATTGTGTGCTCCTAGCGTCAGGGTAGACATTCCTGTTCTACACAATACATTCTTTGGAGAAATCGGCAAATCGAGTTGTATCGATTCAGAATATTAATTGGCAGTGGTCCATTTCAAATATTTTGTTTCGCTTCTATTGATTGCCACGTTTTCTAAGGTTTATTCAGTTATATTGACAAATTAGGTATGATATTTGAATTCTTAGGGAAAATATGATATGATAATAATAAATTACTATATGTAAGAAGAAGTCCATGTGACAATGAATTCTGACAAGTTAGTGCGAAAAATGCATAGAACACTTTAATTTTTTATTTCTTGGAAGGAAAATAGATTACTGAGGTCGAGGAAATTCGTAGAACCCTGACTTCTAAGTGAAATAACATTTTACACTGAACGAGATTTGTTATCTATGCATGTCCCATATATTCATGCCTGTGTTTTAAACGTACATTATACGACGCAACATTAAGTCAAGACAAAGGTTAAAAAGTCAAGCAAATTTACTGAAGCTTCGGTTATTGTACGAATGAGAAGATTGCCATTTACTGCGTTGCCAACACAGGGCTCTACTTGTGGTGATTTCTTCCGGTCAACTTCTGTGTAGACTCTCAACCACAGGTTTCCCGGAAATACAACGTTATCGAACATGTCAATGACAATTGAATTAAACGGGAAAGTATTTTTACTTAACCTGAACCGAATAAAAATTTACTTCGTGTGATAAACATATTAAGGCTATCATCATTACTGAGTGAGTTGCTTAAAAATGTTGCCTTTGATTCAGAATCCTCCCGGTTTGTTAATTATTATTTTAATTAATTACAATAATTTAATTTCAATCGGAGCGTGGACATTAACCACTGAGGATTCTGAGGACTGTGGATTCTTATTCAGTGAGACCAATTTTACTGGTCATGAATTGAAAATCAAAAGAGGAAAGTCTATTCAAGATTTAAACACATTTTTTATCAACAAATTCCCACCCATCCCTTTTCGGTACAGTTATCAGCGACCTAGGAATTGGAGTCAATTGGTCAGATCCATTCGTCTAAATTCGGGATGTAGTTTGAACGTGTCATCTATGGCCTATTCGAATGGACAGAATAAAATGTTTACCGGAAATTCTCAACAATTGGAACAAGTCAGTCAATTGGGTTTTCAATTTTTATTCAAAATTTAAAAATAATTAAAATTTAAAAAATGACAATTGTTTTTTCTTAGAATTGGGACCAAAATATTGCCTCAGCTTCGTGCCTGTGCTCGACTGTACGGTGTATATAATTTACGTTACCACTTTTCAATATTTAAAGAATACTTACACATGTTTTGAACTGAATAGGATTGCAATCGTAATTTGTATCATTTCGTGAAAATGAAAAGGACAGAATGTGTACGATTGTATTTTGAAGATGGATGCAACACTTGCACCAAAATGTATTTGAACACACTGCCAATTGAAAATAAAATATTCACAGGGGTGTCTTCAACTGGGGACAAAGTCAAATCCATTGTTGTCCGAGATAATTGCAACCTCGTGCTTTTTAAAGATAAACTTTTCAAGGGCGATTCGGTCAGAATTAATAACGGAAGCAGCGGTGTACGACGTCAAACAATTTATCATAATATTTTGGGAAAAGTTTCAAGTACCCAGACATAAGAATAAAAAATATGAACTTGTTTTCTGATTAGAATATCGAGGTGGATGAGATCGGGTCTTACAATTGCAGTTGTGAGAATTTAGGAGGTGACACTGGGTTTATGCATACTTCTTCTTCGTCAGCTCCAGACGGTATGAGTTCACCATGCAGTTTGTTGTCATATGTCAGATAAATCGTACATCTCTTTCCTGGCTCATTTTTATATTATTTATTTTATAACTATAGGACTTAGGAAATTGAAAATTCCAGGAGATTCTGCCAGCCTCATCAGATTGGCTAAAACGATGTCAATTCCACATCCAGGCATATCGGCGGCTTTTGAGTGTATCAAAAATGGGAAGAGTCCGAAGAATGCTTACGTTCTATTACTTGGTCTAAGAGGCTCGGGGAAATCCTCAACGGTAAGCATAAAAGTAAAGTATAAAATGTATGAAAAAGAGAGACCAGAGCGGACAAGCATTCCATTTGTTAGGTTAAGTAGAAATCACTTCCTTCTGAGTTCCAAATTCTACCCGCAGCAGATCAATCTATCCACTCTCCATTTAGAACAGTTCAGAATATCTACCTGATATAATAGCTGGTCAAATAGCAACTAATAGCCACGCAGCAACTAACAGTTAGGCAAACATCTGACCCTTACGCCAATATTCAACACCATTATTGACAATTTTTATAGATGAATTTTCTTCTCAACAATTTCATGAACGCTCCACTTGGTGGGCAATACATGGAAACCCGCAAGATTGAGGAGTTTCGTTTTCCGGTTCCATTGCCAACCCTTGGAATTAAGAATTCTGAGCTGAGAGTAATCGACACTCCTGGATTCTTCAGTACGAACGGATTAGATGACGATTCCAGGCTCTTAGCAACACTGGACAATTATTTAGACAATCATGAAGAACTCCGAGATCAAACACCAAATATCGTCATGATTTTCACTAATTTCAACCACAATCGACTCAACGGTTCTGGCCCTGGACTCGTCAACATGTTGAGAGAATTGCATTCTTTTACAAGTCGGATTTTTACAAAGACATATTCCAATGTTATTTTCGTCCTGACGAGATACATGGATTCGTCGGAATCCTTACAAAGAAATCCGACAAATCGTCTCAAAGAATTTCAAAGTGCTATTGAGGACAATAGTTTACTTCCCAAACCGGTGGTTTTAACAGTTGCTGAAAACAAACCAAAGTATTTGCCAATGGTAAACGGCCACTACAAACTCCCCAATGGTGACTCATACCCGGAAAACCTTTTCTCTCAAATATTTCAAACCACTGAAAATAGTGGGGATCCGATAGGATCCGCCATTTTTGAAAATGCGTTCAGAAACCCGGAATTTTTAAAAAAGCCAAAATGCATCGAGTTTCCGCTCATGGATCGAAATTACGCTCAAAATTATTTTAACGCTTTACTTCGATTACATGACAAATTCATGACAGAGACAGAGATTTCAAAATTGTTAAAGAGTGCCAGCGACGGAGAACTGCCAATAATATCTTCCGATTCTTTATTGTATTTGCAACAATTTTTCAATCTTCGCAATATTTTTAAAAAGTCCGATTTACCAAAAACTAATTTTGCTACACTTGAAATATTCCAAGAACTTGAGAGACGTCCAGGTGTCGTTGAATTTGTTCAGATAGCATTCCCAGGGCTCCGAACGAAAATCCTAGAATCGTCCTTACTGAAGGTCAAGGTTACGACATCTATCGATCCAAAATTCTCTCAAGTTCAATCAAATCCGATAATTTCAAAATTTCAGAAATCGGATATCGTCTCCCAGATTATTTGTCATGTCGAATCGAAAATGGAGTTGTAAATCGACATCAAACCGTTGTCGATACTGAGGAATATTATCGATCCAGATTTGAAAGTATGTCAGTGTTGGACAAAATTGTCGGAAATATTTCTAGACAACAGCGTGGGCATGAGCAGGCTCTGCCCGGTTACACGATGTTTCCGAATTCCCAAGATAGACTGACCGTCGTTGTCGAATTTCGATTATTCGAATTGATTTTAGAGAATCAAAAAATTCAATTGAACCCCGAATTCGTAATACGATTTAAAGAATTACCCACAATTGATAAAATTAACGAAAAGTCCATTAGAATCTGGCAACAATTTTTTTCATCGTATGGGACGCACGTCGTGAAATCAGTCTATGGCGGGGGATCTATAGAAATCAGTGCAAATCGACCGAAAAATAATTTGGACATAGACCGATTTGCTCAAAATCTTTTTAACACTTTGAATTTGAGCGATTATGCAATGGACACGAATTCCTCGTTAATATTTCGCGGTGGTGACCCAAAATACTATACAACGGATTTGACCAAATTTGAGATTTCCGACGCGGTGAAATTGTTGGAGAAATGGAAAGAATCTTTAGCACTCCAACCCATTATACTCGAGTCAACAATCAAACTGATTCCCATGAGTGAATTTGTAAAAATTATAAGTCCAACGGCCCTTTTGAAATTCTCAGAGGCTGAGGCGTTTTTCTTCAATGCTGTGACGAATCACATTCGGCCGGAACCGCAATACGGGACATTTCCAAACAATTATTGTTTGTAGTTGCCGTAAAATAAACATTTGAAAATTAAAAACAATAAAACTATTTGTAATTTACTTTGTGATCCTCGATTGCTTTCTTGACTATTTTTGATCCATATAGATTTTCTGTGTTCCTCACTAAAAATATGACTGCTGTCTAACAGGAATTACACTTTTTAACACAAAAATAAATTATATTTTGCTGACTTATATTTTATTCCTAATCAGTAATTAAAATCACGTAGAGATAAAATTTCATACAGTAATTTCATTTACGTTTCCGGGTTATCTCACCAAATGAGTGGTCTGCTTGTTTTTTTTATTTGTTTGTTTGTACTGGCTTTAAGTCTCTCTAACACATTCCTCACAAGAGTGGACAAACGAAACAAGTCACACTGGTCTAATGGTGAGTGCATTAGAGGCGACTGATCTACCTAAAGCGCGCGTGGGTTTTTCATAGTAGATAAAGCTAAGATAAAGGTAAATTGTTAATTCCTTTTACTGTTTTTTTTACTACGCATCTCTTGCATTCTAGATAATTTCTTACGAGACGTATTAACTAAAAACTAATCAAACGGTTTTGACTAGATCATCACATATATCATGAACTTATTAATAGTGATTTCTGTAAAATAATGATCTGAAAGGATTCCTGATTGCTCTCTCATTACAGATGCATGAACCATAGACACATTCCATCCGTCCAACCGAACAGTGGTACCGGTCTTCACAGTCAGATAATCTCTCACAACCTGCGACACTCTGACCCGAGCTCACATAACACAACCCACCCTGGTCAAATATAAAATCATTATATTTAGATAAATTATTCATTTCATCAACAGGGGGCAATGTGTGGGAGAATCCATAATTGTCACTTACCCGAAAATTACCCCCCCCCGGTAACCCAATCTGGAGGAGTCGGACCAAATGTGATATATGCATTTTGTAGAGAATTTTATGAAGGATGTAGGGAGCTATTCCGCTTCAAAATCCAACGCGCATAGCGGCGCTGACGAGCGCTTAAGTAAAAATCGGCATGAAAAAAAATGGATTTTTCAACGGTAATTTGACAGAAACGAGCCCAAAATATTTGATTTTTGAAAAATCTGTCAATACCACCTCATTTGTAATAACTTTATGCAATTTTTAAAATTTTGTTGGACCGATTTGGAGAAAGTCGATTTTTCGCTGCCACGGCATTTGGAAAAAATCTAAAAAATTTTTTCACAAATATGCCCTGCCACCGAAAAATCGACTTTCTCTGAACCGGTCCAACAAAATTTTAAAAATTGCATAAAATTATTACAAATAAGGTGGTATCGACAGATTTTTGGAGAAAAATTATTTTGGGCGCGTGTCTGTCAAAATACCGTTGAAAAATCCATTTTTTCACGTCAATTTTTATTTAAGCGCTCGTCAAGCACCGCTACGCGCGTCGGATTTTCAAACGGAGTAGCTCTCTAGATCATTCATAGGATTCTCTACAAAATACATATCTGACATTTGGTCCAACTCCGCCAGATTGGGCTGCAGCAGGTGGGGGGTGGGGTGGCAAAGGTTACGTGCCACCCTGTATACAAATTCAAAAAAAATTATTTTTGAGTTTTTTGAGTTTTTTATGACACTATATTTCTTACCAGGGAGATGAGACAAAGGAGTAGGAATCCAGAAATCCGATAAATCTGCTTCATTTTTTAAGTGTGTCCGATGAACAAAAAATGGTTGTTTTGTGTCTATGATGTCCACTTTGTTGTGAGTACAAAACTCTTGTTGTGTAGTTTTGTGGTCATTTGATGAAGTGACTCGAACGACTACCACTGCGACTGGTTACACAGCTTTTACTCCACTTCCGTCTCATTAATGACATTTCTTCCGGTTACAGATTGTTAGGGAAGGCAGGGGAGACTGAATTAATAATATAATTACACGACACTGTGGAATGAAAAATTTAAAGGGGCAACGCCAAGAAAATAAACAAGTTACGATCTCGCAAGGAGAAATATAGGTGTTGTATTTTGTATAATTCATCATATAACTGTTTGATCGGTTTCACTTTTTTCTTCTTTACGTCTTACATGAGAGTCAACTCGTATTACAGCGTAAAGTGCATTAAATGCATATCATGTATCATAAGATTTTGCTCCGCAACAAAGCACATGGCATGTGTTGCACATGGCACGCAACCATTGACTCCCATTCCCACTTGTACAGATTTTTTAACTTTGATATTCCCTCACAATTTAACGGCTCGTGAGTAAAGACTCAAACCAACTTTTTTTTTCAAATGAGGAAGAAAATTTCAAGTTTGACAAAATTTTGGAAAAATGGTTACAAAATTCTGAATGGTAATTCGCAATCAGACTTTGGAATAATTTTTAGACCCATTTTTTAGTTTTTTTTAGAAAGAGGTAAATTAAAATCAATGAGCAAGGTCATGGACAATATTGAATGTTTGATGAATTTTATTATCTTAACGTTAATGATCCTTTCATTAACCGGAATCTGTATTAAGCTGAAAGCTATACCACCACGTTAAAATATTGTTCTATTCCATCTTGATTCAAATTATTCAAGAAACAGCCTTTCCTAATGGAACCAATTGTTGTAAAAGGTAGACGATCCGCATCAGCCATGAGAAGTGGAGTAAAGTCTGAAGACTGAGGTGTAAAGACACACTTAGACAGACCACGATAAGAGTCAATTTCATAAAGTGTCCAACCAACATTGTAGTCTCCGGTAACGATTAGAGAACCAATCTGGTCCCTATTCAGAGTCACTTTTGGGTTGTCTTCTGCAGTGTAATATTCGAGGCCTTGAAAGTTTTTGTCTTCATAGACTGTGATTGTGTCTATGCGGTAGTTGTGAGGGTATCCAGCAAATCGCATTGAACTCACTCGGTTAGGCAATGTAACTAGATTATTGCAATCGTTAGCCCCTAACATTTGAATAACTTCTACATTTCCTAGGTTTCCTTGATTGTAGTCTCGGTTGTCATATAAAAGCCAACTGTTCATGAAATTTAGAAGAAATATCGTTAGGATTGAATATGAAATGTTTGAGTATTTAATTGACTTACATTCCATGCCCTGACACTGATGTACCATAGTTGTCCCACGAACCGCCAGGAAAGTCATTCATATCACGATTATAATGCCAGTTTACACCGGCGCTGCCCGTGCTTTGATCGCAATCTGTCAGTGGATGTATGCCTATGGTTTGATTTTGACATTCCACATACGGAGACATGAAGAGAATGTAAATAGTATAGACGGTTACTAAATTTAAAAAATATCCACCCATTTTTGATTAGACTTGTGAATACTATTAATGTAGTTAATAATTTTAGGTTTGGAGTAAGTATTGAATTCGAGTCTTGGAATGATTGACACTGAACTACGATACATGTTGTGGATAATTCTGTTTAAATAGGAAGTCGAATGACTGAACTCAAGTCTAAAGTTAGACTTCGGATTGTACGCGGGAGTAGGAAGTACAACAATAACATTTAGATTTAGCCGTCAAGTGGCTTGGGACAGTTAGTCAAGTAGTTCTCCGGAATTATGTGTGTTTTAGTAGAGTATAAATTCAATTTAGCCGTCAAGTGGGTTGCGTTAGTCAGTCAAGTATTTCTCCGAAATTGTATGGTGTTTAGTTCGTAGTAATTCAGTTAGGTGTGATATAAAATTTCTGTGGAAATGCTGCATCAGAAAAATAGAACACTTAAAATAAACAGTGGTTGATTTCCATGCATAAAACAATCCTGCTTAGTTCACTGAATAAGATATAGAATTTTAATCAAAATAATTTATGCAAAATACTTGAGGATACTCCAGGCTCAAATCCTAAATTCAAAAGGCGATCCAAAGTTTGCTCAGTTGGAATAGTATAAAAGAGAAGAACTGAAACATTCGTCAGTCATACCATAAATCATCGTGACAATGGCGTCAAATCGCATTGCTGTAGAGTTCTCTCAAATTTTGGCCATCATATTTTGGATAGGATCAGTTGCAG
>JAQFYE010003847.1:0-14419 GCA_034694305.1 Protaphorura glebata
TTATAATTATGATTCTGAATTTATATGTATAATAATATCTTATTAGCTCGCTTGCGAGCTATCGGGTTCTCTAGTAAACATATAAATAGTAAAAAAAATTAACTAAAAAATTTGGAAGCAATAATACAAATAATGTTTGTTATGAAAAGAATTACAAAGGATTTCGAATCAACATTGTGGAAAGCGTCCATAAGAAAGATAAATAGTAAAAATATAAATAAAAAAATGTGGAAGCAAGAATAGAAAATAATTTTTGGAATGAAGAGAAATCAATTATATACATTTGAAGTGCAAGTAGAAGCGATACGTCTCAAACCCATTTTTAAGGAAGCGCTGTAGTTAAATAGATTGAGGAACAAAAACTGTAGAAACAATAATAGAAAATCATGCTCGTAATGTACCAAAATTAATTATATATACTTTTGACGTGCAAGTAGAAGCGATTCTTCTTAAACCCAATGGTACGGAAGCACAGTAGTTAAATAGATTGAGGAACAAAAACTGTGGAAGCAATAATAGAAAATCATACTCGTAATGTAACCTTACACGCACACGCCAGGACTGTATGTCAGAATTACCGATAACATATTGACAAAATAGTAGTATTGAACTCGATAATTTTAATATACAATCCTGACACGGGTGTCAACAATGTGGAGCTAGAAGCAGTTTCAATCTTGTATGGAATTGTCATTTTGTGGTCAAACGCTTTCGAATCGAGTGAGATATCTCATTGAACATAGTACAGCACCGGTAATAAAATTATCGACCCGCAGGTCACCTCCAGGTCGATAATTCTATTACCAGTGTTGCAGTGATAATCTCCCTATAGAACACCTTTCATGATTTTTATCGGGTCAGTGGGTCCTTCACTTGTCTTAATTCTTGCATTTTTTTTATTTAATCGCCGTGTCTTAGAACTAGTCACTCGTTCTGAACATTTATTATAATTTTTGAGTCATACGTACATGCTGTTTCAAACCCAAGTATTTATTCGCCGTGACTATTTCAGTTTTTTACGCAATTTAAAAAGTGAGATAACCGTTTTAGAAATGTCCTAATGAGTCCCACCCAGGTCCTAATCATATGATTTGTGATGGCCCATTTTGAAATTAACTGCGGCTTGTCTACTTGATTACTTTGAGGTTGTGTATTGGTATGGTGGTGCGACAGGCAGGAGCTCGTGAGTAGGTCTCGCAGGGCCTTGGGTTCGATTCTTGGCTCGGGTGTTCTATTTTTTTACTATTTTCATTTCAACTAGGTTAGGTTAGGTCAAAATTCAAAGAACTATATATTGCCCACACTAAACCTACCTGCAAATACAATTTTTAATTCAAATGAACTAAATTTCAATTAAAATAATTAATTAACGTAATCGAAGTTAAAAAACGGAAGGTATTTTCACTTCCGTTCTCCCGTTCCTGTATGAGATTCTCAGGATCTCTAACCTTTGGCCATCAATCCAGTTCGTAGTTCTATTTAAACGTTATTCCAATAAGACCGGTCAAGCCATTATTGAGTCGTGGTATCGGTATCATGTCAAATAGAGAAAAATACTTCTGCCGTCATTTTTTACGCAATTTTAAATGTGAGATAGCCATTTCCGAAATATTCTGAGCCTATAATGTATCGTAATGCACGGAGCGCGCACAGTCAATAAAATTGACAAGGCGCAATCCGCGCCTTGTATTATGAAATGGATGATGGGCACCTCTCAACATTGAAACGAAATGAAGTACTGCCTTTAAAGAATTGCCTGAACTTTAAACTGCCAAAGAAATTGGCTACTGATGTTGGGATCATGGTATTGAAGGGATATTCTCAAATTCATCGGAACCACTTAAACAACTTACCTTGAAGTACAGAGTGGACCAGATTAATGATCAAAGTTTAGAAATCATACGGGGAGGACAGGGCCGGCCTTTGGGGTAGACATTGTTGTAGGCGGCCGCCTGGGGCGCCAAATCATGGTGGGGGGGCGCAAATTCTGGAGGAATCGGAAATGCTTTAGTGCAAATGCTTATATCTACGGTTGCTGTAGTAGCAAGTAACGCATCATAATCAGTCATACAGAAATCGAAGAGCAAAAATACGAAAATACCAGAGCCGCCGTAGCTACGGTGGCTCTGGGGTTCAATCTTAGACTTTGATCACCAATCTAGTTCAGTAGTTTCATTCGTCTTATCAAAAAGACGATAAGCCATGCTTTGAATCAGAATGTGTAACATCTGAATCATCTCGCTGACATCTCGCCATTACACTCCGGGTAGACCATAGAGTTAGGACCTTTAGCTAGTTTTTTTTTAATTATTGCCAAAATAAAAAAAAAGTTGATTAGAGAAAAAAACATAAAAAACAATCTGAAATTTCTAACTCTATGGGGTAGACAATAAAGTCCCAGGATATAGCCGCAATATAAGTAGATCTATTCAAAACAAAATTGAGTTTGATTGGGTTTCATGTAAACAATAAAATTCGTGTTCGGTTTTAATTGTTCCTGAGTAAGAGTAGAAAAAAACGTGTGTAAAATAGAGTACATACAAATTGCACATATACTAATCAACTATTCTGTAAAATGACTTAATTTTTTGGTATAGTTGAATAAATAGAAATAGTTAAGTACATAGAGTTGGACAGAAATAAAAATAGTTCAATGAATCCTTTCTCGATTTGATTTTCTAGATCTTGACCGTTTCCTGGAGTCAAGGTCTGAAAACACATCACCTAAAATTTAAAACAAATATTATTACTTTCAAATTATCTTGAGATATCTGATGTGATATCAGATCAGACATGCTAGACATAAGTAAAATGAATTACCTGTACGAAGAGCAGAAATCAAGTCATCAAATTCCCCTTTGTTGTCAGACTTCTTTTCATCTGGACTCGGATTTGCTACTGGCGTTTGTTTTGTTCGACGAAGCTAAAATTTATGAAAAATTTTAAGAAAAAAATTGTAAAAATTTGTAAAAGTTTTTAACTTCTTCTAAAAATTGTAAAAGTTTTGTCAAAATCTAAAGATCGTAATTAAGATACTAATTTTAATAGCTCACTGTCGTTTGTTTTTTCCCTTCCGCCTCCTCGCGTCTTTTCTTTGCATTTTCATTTTCCGCTCTCGCTTCCACAAATGAATTTAAGAAATTATCAAAAATTGAGAAAAATTCATCAATCTGCGTCGTGTCTTCTCCAAAATGTTGAACAGTTTGTGTAAACTGAAAAAAAAAGCATTCAAGTTGAATAAACTGAAAAGAAAACCGAAGAATTACTCACTTTTTTTTTTAGAAAATCTGAAAATTCAGAACAAAAGTCGTACCTTCCATTTCATTTCACTGTACAGGGTTTCCAGGACTTCAATTTTGGGTCCCGCCGTTGTCAAGAATTCCCGAGTTGACGGCAAGAATCGGTCACCTGGACTCAGAGGTTGTGACCTCTGGAATTCGACCTCAGCCTGAATTTGTCCCAGCCCAGTTCGCAGACCCGTGATTTCTTTCTCCAATTCAGGTAAACTGGAAATAAGGGAAACCAATTGTCAATTTCCAAAATTTGGCTAACAAGACGTACATTCTCGCGCCACCTACCTGACTTTACTGGCATTCCGAACACTCCCGATGTCATCCTCAATGGTGAGCAATTCCTTGGCGCGTTCTTCGATTGTGTTGACCAAATAATTGAGAAGCGTCATTTTGAGTGCACTTGACTTTGTGTCCTGAAGTCTGGACAAACTAGTCAATCGAAAACCAGATGCATTCCCACGCCCTCCTTTGTTCATGTAATTCCCCAGAGACAGAACCAATTGTAAAATTTTGAGGAGTTTCTTGCTCGACTTGACCTCATTACAAGCACTGACCACGCTTGACATTTTTGAGTTCAAGTCTTGTGTGATGGTTTTGAAGCGCTTTTTGTAATGTAATGTTTGCAGTCGCTCTTCGTAGTGAGTTATCCTGGAAAAATTTAAAATCAATTTTTTTTTAATTTTTTTTTATTTCGACCAGGAATTGAACCCAGGACCTCAAGGAATAAAGTCTGACATGCATTCCACTACCCTACGTTGTCGTTACCTTGATATTTTGAGAAGGAACGTGTCCGCTCTGGCCATTTCTTCATCTTGATGTTCTTCGAGTAAACTTCTTTCTTCGAGACTAGGTGTGAATTTGAGAAGTTGTTCGACCATGTCCAATGGTAGATTGTCCCGACTGTCCATACTCACGATCGCATTGCAAATGTCCTCGTCACTCATTTTTAATTTAGACAATAAAATGGTACAATTCTGGGCTCGTCGACCATCGATCAAACTCAGTACTCGTTTAGTTTTCTCCTGTGTTTGACTGACGCCTTGGTTCGATTCCTGAATAAGATGCGCATAGAATTACCTCAATTTCCAATTTTCTATGTTTTCGAGGTCAATAGGTCAAGGAAGGGTCACAGGTTGGATGAAGGAAGCTTGAGAAATGAATTGAAAGGTTAAAGTGTCAAGAGAGATCAAAATAACAGTGGTCAGAGGTCAAATGACAAAAAAATAAAGGTAAAAAAAATCAGAGGTCAAATGACATAACCTTGAAGGTCAAAATAACTTCGGTCAAATAAATAAATCTCAATGGTCGAACGTCAGAAGACAGAGGTCAGTCGATGAGAATTCCAAAACTTGACAGAGGACCTGAAGTTACTTGACCAAAATGTTAAGGTCAAAGGACAAATGATGAAAGCCATATTCGACGAACATACGAAAGGGGAAACGACGAGGTTCGAAGGTTAAGCGCCCAAAGGTCAATAAATTAATATTCCAAAGGTCGAAGGTTAAAATTGAAAGGTCAATTAGCGAAAAATAATAAGGCCAAAGCTTTAATCACCAAGGGCAAACATTTCAAAGGTCAGAGGTCAATTTTTGAATATTAGAATTGTCGAAGGTTGAGTGAGGAAAGGTCACCCTACAAATATTCTAAAGGTTGAAGGTCAAGATCAAAAGGTGAACTCATTAGTAACTTATTTGACTCACCCCAACTCCGACGCCATTTTTCTGATAAGCACTGAACAAGCGATCGATTTCATTGAGGTCAAGTGTTTCAAATTCCTCATTAAGGTCACTCCACAGTGTCCCACAGATTTTGGACTCTGGTAACTTTGACCAATTGAAGGACTTGAGTTGAGTTGAAGGAGGTGGTGCTTTGGTAGTTTTGACCTTCCGATTGACCCCAGCATTGGCTCCTGCAAATTGGGGCATAGGAGGGGGTGGGGGTGGTGGTGGTCCACCAAAGGTGGTTGATTTTGTCGGGGGACCTCCAAATATCATTGGTGGTGGGGGTGGGGGTGGCAGTCCAGGGGGTGACAGGGACTTGACGCTTCCATTCCCGTTAGTAATGGCATTGACATTGGTAGCACCCCCTATGAAATGTCTACTCTCATGATTACTACTACTCGTACTCCCACGACGACTCAATGACTCTGGACTTCCGCTAGATGACACTTGACTGCACTTATCTTGAAGGGTGTGGATCGTCATTTCAAGGATTTCTTTCTCTTGTGTCGACAATTCAAGCTCTTGTTCTTTTGCAATCAATTTTTTCATCAGTTCCGAGTTTTCGTAATTTAAAGAATCCAATTTTGACTCGATCGACGTTATTTGTGCTTCGTCCGCTAGTCTAAATTATTTTTTATTTTATTATTTATTTACAAATCGTTCGACAACTTCTCTATAAGGTGAGCTCAGACTCGTACTTTCCATAAAAATATGAAACCTAATCAAAGTGGGACCAGTTTTCAAAATTAACAAACTCAATTTTTTTTACGGTACGAGCGTACCCAATGCAAGAGCGTTGTCGAGTTATTTTGATTTACTTAAATACAAATCCTTACTTTTTGACGACGTCTTGAATGTCAATGGATAAAACGACTCTGTCCTGGTTTGGATCCAAAACAATTTGTTGTAAAACTCTGTCCAAGAGCAACCAATGGCTATCTCCAGTTTCTGTGTCACGTGACAAAGACGGTAGGTATCAAGATTGTCTTGTTTGTTTCTTTGTTTGTTTGTTTGTTTGTTAGAAAGAACTTACCAGGCATTAGGAGAAGATGTACTAGAATGGATTGCAGGTTTGCATATGAAATGCTGTGACTCAGTCTTGTTTTGATTATGGCAAACATCCCGTCCGTGTCCGTACTGTCCACATGGGTCTGTATTACAAAAAATCACTCAAATTTTTAACAATTATTCTAGAAGAGATTCGTATAAAATACGAAAAAAATGTATGACATGCGCAAAAATGTGAAGCATACGTAAAAAAATTCAAGCATAACGCTTAATATGGATAATAATGTTAAAAATACAGAAACGCAAAACCTAACGCTAAAAATAGACATCATAAAGTCAGAAAAGCGAAACTTAACGTTAAAAACGCAAAATGTAACGTTAAAATGAGAAACGAAACGTAAAAAACTTAAAAGTCCGAATCACAAAGTCAGAAACGCAAAATTTTACGTTGAAAACGCAAAATGTAACGTTAAAATGAGAAATGAAACGTAAAAAACTTAAAAATCCGAATCATAAAGTCAGAAACGCGAAATTTTACGTTGAAAACGCAAAATGTAACGTTAAAATGAGAAATGAACCGTAAAAAACTTAAGAATCCGAATCACAAAGTCAGAAACGCAAAATTTTACGTTAAAAACGCAAAATGTAACGTTAAAATGAGAAATGAAACGTAAAAAACTTAAAAATCCAAATCATAAAGTTAGAGACGCAAAACCTAACGCTAAAAATAGAAATCGTAAATTCATAAACGCAAAACTTAACGTTAAAAACGCAAAATTTTAAGTTAAAATGAGAAACAAAACGTTACGAACTTAAAAATCCAAATCCCACGTGAAAATGCTAAACGTAAGTCAAAAAATGCAAAACGTACGTCAAAATGTAAAACGTAACGTTAAAAATGCTAAACATAACGTTAAAATGTAGAACTACACTAAAATGCTGCGAAATTCAAATGTCTATTTTGAAAACGTTCTTTGAAAAAAGTGATTAAATTATAATGGAATGAATTAATTTGTTCAAACCTGGCCGATCCTTCGAGAAAATTCTTTTTCATCTTCTGCTCGCATCATTTCAAAAAAGTCTAAATGTTTGTCCAAGGTCTGATTTTCAAATTGACGGAGTTTGTCCAAGATTGGGACTATGCCGAGCATGAGCATTTCAAAGCGAAGGTGCAACCGAAACTCTGTACACTCCTGTCCAGGCCCATAACTCAAAATGGCGTTCAAAAAACTCATAATGGCCGTTTTAATCGTCACGTCTTGTTTGTATGGCCCAGTTGAACGGTCCAGGTCAGTAATAATTGTCTAGACACATCAAAATGTTAATAAATAAATTTAACTTATAAAAAGCGTATGCTCTTACCTGGAATCGAACCCGTTCTCCTGCAAATTCTTGAAAATATGACACTGCATCCAAAACCCTACGATGACCACCCGGGACGAGACAAACAGCTCCAAGGATTTCTAGAACATCAACTTTACATCTAGAATTTGACCCTGCGAGTGATTCTGAAATAATGTTGAGGGCTTGAGGGTGTGCCAGAAAAAATGCACGGCCCGTGCTGTTATTGAGAATTGATTTGAGACACCCTATAATGGGTGAATGTGTGGATGCAATGCTCTCGTTCTTCAAACAATTGAGGAGGAGGTCAAGTCCATTCAATTCCAAGTAATGGGTCACGAAGGAATTCGGTTGGGTCCTTAAGGACGTCTTCAAGGATTCAAACAACTTCGGAGTTTCTTGAGGCTAAAATTGATGTAATAAAACCCGAGTGTGAAAATAAATGTCTGTCTGTGACTCTTAGCAGTCGTCGGGTTTGCTGGTAAAATATTAAATTAACATAATAAAAGTGGACTGGAGTAATCTCTGTCTATTTGTGACGCAAGTGAGTGACACTCGGGTTTGCTAGTAAAATATAAAAATTACCATAAATGCCCGGACTCTGTCAATGTAGTACTCGGGAGAGTAGGACACGACCTCTGGTTCCTGAAATATGAGTCATAATTTTAATTAAAAATAAATAAATTAAAAAATGTAATTTTCAAAATTTTGATTTTCACTCACATTCCGCCTTGAGCAATAAATCTGCCATTTTTTCTCTAGTGGTAAACTCAACATTGCACTCTTATTGGCCGTCGTCAAATCAAGCTCATCCTATTGAGGGAAAATTCAAAAAAATATTTAAGTGCTTAGACAACTTTTCTGCTCGGTAAGCGCATAATGTCCAAAAAATGTGAAGGTGGATTTCACAAAATTCGGACAGTATGAGCTTACCTACAAGTAGTAAAACATTGTCAAGTTCCCTTGTAGAAAAGTAATTTAGTTTATTTAAGTGCTTACCACCAATTCCGCGAAGCGTATTTCCAGTTCCTCAGCCTCAATTTCCTCTTCAGGTGTTTGAACATTTGGAACGAGTTCCGTGACAACGATTTCTCCTGGGTCCCGTCGACCTCTCCGTAGACCAGAACCAAAACAACAACAACTTAGTCCTAAACTCCGTACACTCATAGTGGTCATGTGAGAGGGCATCGTTTCCAGAAGATTTGTTACAGAGGTCGACAGTTGTCTCAATGGGAGACGCGCGCGGGAGATGACCTGGAATTTCAACAAAAAATAATATGAAAATTTCAAGAGGTCGTTCATGAAATCAATACAAAATATTGAAATTGGGGCACGTTGGCTCAAATAAGATATCCTTGGTATTTTTATATAACGCGCGCGCGTAGTATAATGACCAATTTGCAACGGCGCGCGCGGGTCCTGATGGTTCTATTAGAAATCAGAACACGGTTTCTAATCTGTTATTTACGGTAACAAAGATCTTTGACAATAACAATGACG
The DNA here is from genome assembly GCA_034694305.1 of Protaphorura glebata. Classification (NCBI taxonomy): domain Eukaryota; kingdom Metazoa; phylum Arthropoda; class Collembola; order Poduromorpha; family Onychiuridae; genus Protaphorura; species Protaphorura glebata. The sequence goes on from JAQFYE010003847.1 coordinate 8,864, forward strand.
TACATTTGATCTGAACTCCATAACTGGAGTTTAAAGAACGGCTAGAGTGTAAATACTCATGGAACAACTTCAAAACCACACATTCAACACTAATGAAATTTCTGTAGCAGTAGTTTAGAGATCAATGCCTTGCACACTCACACGATTGTGAAAATTCGGTAAATGTGAAGAAGTGTGTCTGGAATGTCGGACAATCAATTTATAGAAATCTAGTCCAGCGCCTCAATTTTGAGGAAATAATTCCAGAGAATAAAATAAAGGTGGGGTTCGGATTCCGATTGAGGTTGAATTGTTACACAATATTGTTGGATTAATAAAAATCGGATTAATTAATGCAGGGACACGACTCACACCTTACACATCCGCATCCCCATTGTTTGTTTACTTCTTAGAGATCGGAGTACAGGGAGGTTCATAAAGATTAACCGTTTGGTCCCCACGTTACAAACAATACCTTAATTACTTTATAGCGTAAATAACTGAATGAATAGTGAATGTCACTTTTTCTTATTGCCGCCGCAAGATAATATACAAGTTCTTTGGAAAAAGAAATCGAAAATAGGCTCAAGTTCTTTTGAAAACAAATAATTATTTTGTTTAAAGTATTTAATTGACCAAAATGTGCGCATATTATGTATGAATATCAGTTTTAAATTCTACAATAATTTGTTTACAAATTTATGGTCCTCTTATTTACAACAGTTAATTCTGGGAAAAGTGTCCAAATAACAAACTAAGAAGTCTTTATGTGTCTATTTTCATATTTTCACAAACAAGGTAATTGTGTGCGATTGTGGTTAGAAATATACATAAAAGGGAAAGAAATTGAGAGATCGTAAGCGTAACTAAATTATCACAACCAAAATAAATAAACATCAAATGTTTGCATCAAAATCCCATGCACTCTCATTGTTTGTTGACATGACTGATGATGATGTTTGTTGACGAATCGTGTAATCTGTTCCGCTCATTAAATTACAAAATCATAGTATTGTCATCGTCACACTACAATGCATACTGCACCGCACCGCACCGCTACAGTGTACAAATTACAAACAAATAACTTGTGACATTGGAGAGATATAGGACATTCATCCACAAACCAGTCCGATTTTGTTTGCTTTAACAGTATGAGCTTACCTCATAAAAAAAAGAAGGCGTTGTCAAGTTACACTTACGATGAATGTCAAAATAAATAAGATTTGTAATGACTTATGACCCACCCGGTATACATACATAAAAGTGTAACGTGCGGACCCATTCATTAAATGAAAATCCTGGTGATTTGAATTTTAAGAGAGGGTGCGGTGCAGTGCAGTGCACCTGTGTTGTGTCTGTGGGTTACAATACCAAGCCAAGGAATAATTGGGTCTCCCATGGCGACCACAACAACAAGGTGCATTATTATCAATGTCAAAAGATTTCAAAGGAATCCATACGGATTTACACGGTGGTTCGTATATATGTAGTAAAACACCAAAAAAAGTTTTTTGACCAAAAAATGAAAGCCTTAGAATTGTCTGAAAAAGATTTGCCGCATGGTCCCGAGGTGATCTGAGGTCATCGGGTCACCTTTCAATGTCTTAAAGACTCAAACACAGGGAAACATGGAAGTCCCATGCAACCCTGTGTTAACAAAAATTCTAAGTGCTTTGACCAAAAACTGAAAGTCTTAGAATTGTGTGAAAAAAATTTCCCGCATGGTCCCGATGTGATCTGAGGTCATCGGTGACCAATCCCAACACAGGTGAGCATAGAGGTCACCTTTCAAACTCCCCAACACAGGGGAGCATGTAAGTCCATGCAACCCTGTGTTGAAAAATTTTCCTAGTATTTCGACCAAAAAATGAAAGTCTTAGAATTGTATGAAAAAGATTTCCCGCGTGGTCCCGAGATGATCTGAGGTCATCGGTGACCAATCCTCAACACAGGTGAGCATAGTCCCCAACACAGAGGAACATGGTAGTCCGATGCAACCCTGTGTTGAAAATTTTTCAGTGTTTTGACTAAAAAAAATTCAAGTCTTAGAATTGCCTGAAAAAGATTTCCCGCATGGTCCCAAGGCGATCGGGGGTCATCGGTGACCAATCCCCAACACAGGTGAGCATGGAAGATGGAAGTCCCATACAATCCTGTGTTGAAAACTTTTCTAAGTGTTTTACGATTTTTCTTTCAGTTTTGGAGAATTGGATTTATGAGACACCCTGTAATGAATGAATACGATGTGTCGGATCTCTAATTTTCTCTAGACATGATCATCTGTATGGAAATGGTTGTGAAGATTAGAGATGAGACTGGGCGAGTGGACATGGTGATTATGTCTGCGTCCACCTGGCCATTTGCAACTTTCCCGTTAGCCACGCTCATCATCAACCACACATTTGAATAAATCAACCGCTACATCCTACACACCAATTCCTAACGGGACGGGGACGGGAACTAGTTAAAAATTAAGATATACATTAATTCAAAAACACAAATTAATTGGCATGGCATAGACTCAAACTTTTTATCCTTGGGCGAGCAGACCAAAAACTTTTGTATGGATTTTCCACAATCTTAAATATGTATCAAAATCTTTATTTTTGCGTTAAAAAAATATTTTGTCCAGCTTGACTATGAGCTTTGTTAATATCAAAAACATATGGGACAAAAAAATGTGCGGCCAGGAAGATTCGAACCCGTGCCAGTCATGACTTACGAGTTGCGCAAAAAGAAAAAGCCGATGCCAGAATTTACTCACCATACGAAAATAAAATATTTGTTAATAGTACCCCCAGTAGTATGTATAGAGAACCGACTATCGACAGTAAGAAGTGATTTCTTTGGAGCGGTACCTATGTATCTTTACGGGAAATGGAAACTAACCCAACCTCCTCGAAAAATGTACACCCATATTCGACCGCGTGTCAATTAAATTGTCTATTATTATTATCATTGCCTTGGAATTTTACAATTTAGTACATTACTAATGTACGAAACTTTATTAAAATTAATGTGACACCCTGTATGTTCTATATGTTTTTTTTATTTCATTTTCATACACTAACGAAACCCTTCATTCTTGATACACCTTGTAATTTATCCTTTTTGTGTTTAATTTTCTTACACTAACGGAACGTCTTATTTTTGAAACACCCTGTAATTTTTCCTTTTGTATATATTTAATTCTCTTACACTAACGAAACGTCCTATTTTTGAAACACCTTGTCATTTATATTTCCGGACTCAATTGTCTTACAGTAGCGAAACGTCCCAATTTCGAAACACCCTGTCCTCTTTATCTTTGTATTTAATTTTTCTTACACTTGCAAAACCCTCCATTTTTGATACACCCTGTAATTTATCCTTTTTGTATGTATTTAATTTTCTTACACCAACGAAACGTCCCATTTTTGAAACACCCTGTCCTCTACGTCTATGTATTTCATTTTCTTACGCTTGCTAACCTCCCCGTTTCTGAAACACCCTGTCCATTATATTTTTGTATCGAATTTTCTCACACTTACTAAACACCCTCTTCTTGAGACACCCTGTCCATTTGTATTTTTGTATTGAATTTACTTACACCTTTGCGAAGCTCCCCGTTTTTGAAACACCCTGTCCTTTATATTTTTTGTAATTAATCGCCTTACACTTACTAAACACCCTATTCTTGAGACACCCTGTCCTTTATATTTTTGTGATCAAGATTAATCCTCTTACACTTGCAAAACGTCCCATTTTTGAAACACCCTGCCCTCTATATCTTCGCATTTAATTTTCTTACACTTGCGAACCTCCCCGCTTTTGAAACACCCTGTCTTTTATATGTTTGTAATTAATCCTCTTAAACACCCCATTCTTGAGTTTTGAGACACCCTGTCCATTATATTTTTGTATTGAATTTTCTTACACTTGCGAAACGTCCCATTTTTGAAAGACACGGTGTCCGTGTCCGCGTCCGTTTGTCCGTCCGTATTTAATTTATTTATGTCCTCGACTCCATGGGTCACACAATACAATAATATGCATCATGTCACATCCACTGATTTATCAGTGAGTGCGCACTTTATCAGTCGACGTAGTTAATTCCACAAACAATGGATACAAAACAAATGGTGACTGGGGTTCAATTCCTGGAACTTCCACTGTTCATAGTCGCTTTTTTTTTTCGCCGGGTTTTCCCTATTACTAGGGGTACCCGCTAATGGGCCTGCCAAATAGAAATCAACCCGTACTCTTCCAGAAAATATGCATGCCAATACGCAATCAATGTCAATTCATGTGCATATTTTTCACTAGTATTTTCCTACTACTTGGGGTACCATCCCTAGTAGGAATGGTAAACAATGCACCCTTTAATTGATGTCTTTTTTCATAGCTTTGGCGAACGTTATTTAATTTGTGTATTTTTTAAATGTTTTTTTTTAATTGTTTTTTTAATTATTAATTTTGTAATTACTTATTTGAGATTTTAAATTATTTTTTTTTTTAAAAAAATGTGGTAAGTGTTGAGAGTGAAGGGAATGAATGGATAGTGACTAGTAACAGTAACTACTAACCCAGTTAACTCCCAACTCACCTCTGACTAGTAAAAATCCATCCTTTTTGACTTTGACTCTGCATTATTGGCCATGGGCATTTTTTTTCTTCTTCTTCACTGTTGACACGGATTTTTATTTTACACTGTGCTGTGTGGCATAGGACAGGCACAAGTAGTTAGGGTTGAAAACTCGTTTGACCACACTCTGAACTCTAATCATTTATTCAAATTCAAATCCAACCATTTGAACTTTTGACAGATAAATAATTGAAAATATTACACAAATCTCTCTGTGTTCGTACAAATTATGTCACAGAAAAAGTTTAGGAGAGGTAGACAGGACAAGAACAAATCGATGTGGAATTGTGGATATGATGTTTTATTTGGGCAGGGCGAGCGCATGGGTGCACTACGGATATATCATACGGGTCCGGGTACATTAGACTCACCATATGTCACAATCCGGGTAAAATCGGTTCACACTCCAAAGGGTTCAATGTTCATGCAGTCATACAAATACAGGGTGTCCCAGAGAAAGCCCGCCATCGCATTGTTTGATCATGTTCTGCCCAGACTAGGGTCAATCCCTTATTTACAAATTACAAATACTATACCCTCATTTCTGATTGTAATTAATTATATAATTACAAATACATTTAAAAATTTCGAAAGGAATTAACTACAATTACAATTACGTGGACAAAAATGGAAAAGTAATTAATTTCAATTACAATTACGTCATTCTAATTGAAAAAGCAATTACAAATTACAATTCAATAATTCAAATGACTTTCTCGAAATGATGATTTCACGGGTGCTAACATCATAGTTACATCTTTGGATTTGATGGTCAAAATTTTAAGTAATTGTAAAAGTAATTGAGAAAAATATTAATCACTTGTACTGCAATACTCATTAATCCATCCAAGTTTTACTCAATCGAAAGAAATATAAGAAATAATAATTTCTATCTAGTACTCTGGGTAATGCATTAAAAATTATAACATTAGTTGAGCAAATGATAATTTGTA
>JAQFYE010003848.1:0-14417 GCA_034694305.1 Protaphorura glebata
AATTCGTCGCGCAACTGAGAAATGGAATTCCTTGACCTTGACCTTTCCGACAAATCTGACCATATCTTTTCCCAATCAAATTCGAGAGATCCAGTAATCTGGCGTTTATAGACTAGATACTGATGAGTATGTCCTGAAGATTTCATAATTTTAACTCTACGAATAAATTTTTTATGTCACTTTGAAGTTTATGCTACTATAGTGTGATCGATCGTTTCGTGTACAACCAAGAGAGACCAAAAGCACTTAGGAGTCCGTTGTATATTTGAAGTTCAGATTCGGGTTAAACAAGCAACGAAATGTGTACCTCAATTTTTAATGCTACAATTCGCATCGGCGTGACCCAAGTGATTTAATTTCCTGTGACCTAACCTAATGAATTTCGAAAAACTATTCCGCCTAATTTGAATTTCCAGGGAATCTCCAGATTGCATTCCCTTGGAGAAAAAGGTGACCAAAATTCCAGCTGACTTGGAATTCATCGCCGTACTTTGTGAGTCTGATCAGACACTGGTTGAAATAGACAGGACCACAAGACATAGAAAACTCCAAGTCATCGACGCATTTGCATTTATCCCGACTAAAACAAAGATGGAGACCAAATCAGCCTCGAGATCAACTGTTGACCCCTTGAGCGTTGTGATCCTGGGACTAGACTCAATCTCCCATATGCATTTCGTTCGCACAATGCCAAAAACACATAAATACTTGACCCAAAATCTGTCAGCCTTTGGAATGAACGGTTATGTCAAAGTTGGTGAAAATACATTACCAAATATTATGGCAATGTTGACGGGATTGAATGATCGTGAAATGATTCAATCATGCTGGAATTCAAGAAAAGTGCATTTTGACAATTGTTCATTCATTTGGAAGAATTTCTCTGCCCGAGGTTACTTGACTTCGTATTGGGATAATAAACCCGGCATCAGTACTTTTAATTACGCAAAAAGAGGATTCGATGAACAACCGACGGATTACTATCCTCGCCCTCTATCGATTTATCAGAAATTACACCTTAAACACAACGGCACAAGCGACGAAGGCGAACTATGTTTGAGTTCCAGGTTCAATGTTCGTGTGTTATTGGACAATATTGAGAAAATGGCTTGGACAATGGGACGGGAACCCCGTCACAAATATTTTCAAATAAACTGGGAAAATTCGTTGGCTCATGCATTCCAGAATCTCGCTTTCTTGGGTGACTCCATGATCCTCTCAACGTTAAAATTCTTGAAAGGTCAGTTCATAGTTCAGTTCGATTGTCAGTTATTTAATTTTGGTATAATCTTTAGAGAACGGATTTTTGAACAAAACTGTTTTCATCCTAATGAGTGATCATGGGGATCGATTTGGCCCTGCGCGCCTGACCATTCAGGGGAAGAAAGAAGATAGCATGCCATTTTTGTACTTTGTTCTTCCTGACTGCTTTTCCAAAAAATACCCGAAAGCTGTTAAGAATATGAAAATTAATAGAAACCGACTGACAACTCCATTTGACCTCCACGAAACCTTGTCCGACATTTTGGGCATGGACGAAACGATTACAGACCGTCGATTAGTTGTCCGGCAATCTGAATTAAAAACTGATGAGATGTCCCACGAACTCCCCAGAGGGATCAGCCTCTTCCTTCCGGTCCCCGCAAGTCGGTCATGTGAATTGGCCAGAATTCCTTCACAGTGGTGTGTCTGTCATAAAACCGTTCCGATCTCCACGAATGATACAGAGGTCAAACGTGCCGCGAAGAAATATGTTCAAATCTTACGCAACTTATTGAAGCCACATCCAGAATGCTCAAAACTATCATTGCAGAAAATTCGAGGTGCAGAAATTGTACTACTACCCGCGCATCTCAATTTCGCAAATCAAAACCGAACAGTCCAAATAACTGAAAAAATGTTTAATTTAATTTTGGAGACTTCTCCTGGCTCTGGCTTGTTTGAGGTCACTATGAAGAGGAATTCTCTCGGGAAGTGGAATGTGAGCTCAGACGCACGAATCAGTATGTATAAAAGTCAAAGTGACTGTGTTTCAGGAATTGAATTGAAAAACTACTGCTATTGTAAAAATAATACAATTCAATACAAAAATCAAACTATGCTCATTAAAAAATGAAACTTATAAAATAAAAATGCAATTTTGAAACACCACTTTTATTTTCTACTAGCTAATCTAATACACAATTCTCTTAGTTTTCTGAAAGAAAATGGCATATAAATAGTGAACGAAATAATCAAAATTATGCCATAATGTTTAAACTGGGATTTGTACGCACTTAATTTTAAATGGTTATTACTTCCTAATTAACATTTTAATTCCAATTTTGATATAATTCTGAAGATTTGAATTGTTTAAAACAATACCAGTCATTCGAAGATGAGACATTGAATATTGAACTCGAGTCACCTGCACCAGCAGTATTGTTACCTGGGGGCAAACATGCACTATCTGTTGTTAACAAACTTCAACAACTGGGGCAATTGCGATTGTCGGGATACAAAGATTTTGAACAAGTTCGTAACTAAATTTTTTCAAATAAAGTTTGGCTTTAATCTTTCCGTTAATTCTGAATGTAGTAAATGGCGGGGTTAACTCAAAGCACATTGAGCTTGTTTCTCATCGTCGTCACTATTTATCTATTAATTTATACCAACCTATTTCTCGTAATTATTGATCAAAAACGACTTTGACTAATTCCCATTCACGTGATCATCAGAAAAGGTATTATGGTAAGGTCAAGGTCCTTTGTTAATTTATAGTCCATGTGGACCGATGGGTGACCTTGGCAAATATTGATTTGTAAACAGGGAAGAAAGATGTCATGGCTTGCAACCTGCCAAAATTAAATCCGTTTGATCCATCCGTAATGAAATATATTAACAAACTTGAAGGCAATGAACGATGCGACCTGAACCCAAAGTACCCTCTCTTGTTCACGACAGACTTTGACAACAGTTTATTCACCCTGAAGGACCCGCGAGATTTTGGTTTAGATAAGTGCTGTTACAAATATTTGAAACGTCCCAATTCTGGAGACGAATTTGATTATCGGTAAGCCAAATGATAAGGGTGCCAACCCAGCGCCATTTTGGACACAGATATTAATTCGTTAATTTATTCCAGGGAGTCTCCGAAATGTGTTCCTCTGAAAGATAAAATCACTCAAATTCCAGCCGAGTTGGAATTCATTGCCGTGCTCTGTGAAACAAAATCAAAACGACACAGAGGAAATAAGACAGGAACTAAGCGTGCCGGAAAACTTAGAATTATCGACGCATTTGCTTTCGTCCCAGTGAAGCCAAAGATTGGAACCAATACTCAAAAATCTCATTCCAGATCAAAATCCAGGTCACTATCTGACCCTAGCTTAAACGTCGTGATTCTTGTCCAAGATTCTATCTCCCATATGCATTTCCTTCGCTCAATGCTAAAAACTCATGAATACTTGACCCAAAATCTGTCAGCCATTGGAATGAACGGTTTTGTCAAAGTAGGAGATCGTTCATTTCCGAATGCGATAGCAACATTGACCGGGATGACCAAATCGGAATTGATAAAATCATGCATGAAATTAAAATCTGATCAATTCGATAATTGTTCAGCCATTTGGAAGAATTTCTCTGCAAATGGTTTCCGGACGTCTTATTTTGAAAATGAGCCGGACATATCTCTTTTCTATTATTTCAAACCTGGGTTTGGTCAACAACCCACGGATTATTATCCTCGCCCTCTGGCTCGCTACCAAATAGTCAACATCCAACACAATGGTAGTACTTCCGAAGGTCAACTATGTTTAGGCCCTAGATTCAATTTCCGTGTGCTCCTGGACTATCTCGAGAAAATGGCTCGGACCATGGACCAGGTACAGAAGAAATATTTCCAAATAATTTGGGACAGTACGCTGTCATATGGCTTTCCCGAGATTGCGTATCTGGGGGATTCCTTGGTTCTCTCCACTTTGATATTCTTAAAGGACAACGGATTGTTGAACCACACGGCCTTCATCCTTATGAGTGATCATGGGCTTACGTTTGGGAATCTTGTGATGACTTTCCAGGGATTGATCGAAGCAAGGATGCCATTTTTATACTTTGTCCTCCCAGACTGGTTTTCAAAGACGTACCCAAAAGCACTTGGAAATTTGAAATTAAATACAGAACGATTGACCTCTACGAAACCTTGGTAGATTTTTTGAGATTGGAGGACAGGATTTCAGATGACCGATTAATTACCCGTCGGTCTGAATTAATGTCGAGAAAATTCCCTAGCCTGTTCCTTCCAATCCCATCGAGCCGAACTTGTGAATCAGCAAGTATTCCTATACAATGGTGTGTTTGCCACAATACCACCCAGATTTCGATTAATGATACCAGAGCCAAGGATGCCGCTCGATCGTATATGCGATATTTACGAAAGCTCCTGAAAAGACACCCGGAATGCTCAAAATTACGATTACAACAAATTCGAAGTGCGAAAATTGTACAAATAGATAGATCAATAGCATCGAACCAAACGATGAATGAAGTGGATGATGCAATTGCATTGGTTTTAGAGACAACGCCGGGCAACGCCTTATTCGAGGTTGTTATTACGGATGACCCAAGTCAAATGGCATGTTTCATCGGAAGAACGGAAAAATCGGTATGCGAATGATGCGCATGAACTTCGGGAAAAAATAATTTGAAGAAATACTGTTATTGTAAAACTGGTGTTGATAAAAACACAAATCGAACAAATTAATAAAATCCGAGTTCAACGTCTTTGGTTCAGGCTGAGTGATTTTTAACGATATGTAACTGCTCATGCTTTAGTTCTTTGTTGTTAGTGACAATTTGACAATATAAAAAAACAAACAAGTTTGCTACTAATTTTACTACTAATTGGAATTATTTAGGATTGTGGCACTTAATTACAAAAAACGGTGAACTTTGAACTTTGTCAATTGAAGTGAAAATGAGAAACTGTAACGAAAAAAAATACATTTTCTTAATCATCCTTGTCATTTTATTCACATTGTACGTATTTTTAAATTATATTTTAACCACCCACGTGAATCCAACACTAACAAAATTAAACGACACAAATACAAATCTAACTGCCATCGAGGGTAAGAGCAAATACGTTATGCAATAATACACAAAATTGTAGAGGGTGGTTCATAACACTTGCAGCAACAAGTATATGACAAAATCTTTCACGTTGTACGCATTTTCAGGTTACCCTTTAACCAACTACGTGAATCTAACAATATCTGGTGGAACAAAAACAAACGACACGAATACAAATTCAACGGCCATCGAAGGTAAGAGAAAATGCATTGTCCAATAATACACAAAATTGTACAGGGTGGTTCATAACACACAACTCACCCGTAATGACTAAAGTTCAGTCGCCCATTTTTTAGTATTTTGTACAGATAAAAAAAATACTTAAAACCGCCCTGTACATAATTAACAACACTAACTCAATTTCTTTCTATAACTAGGAAACGAAAGCATTGAAAACAAAGTGGGATGCAACATTCCGAAATTGAATCCGTTTAATCCAAAAGTCTTACGACTACTCCGGGAACCAAAAGACCCAAGGCGATGTGACCTTGATCCAAAATTTCCACTGTTGTTCGAAACAGATTTTGACAACAATTTAATAAGACTAAAGAACCTGGAAGATTTCGGGTTCAGAAATTGCTGTTATAAATACTTTCGCAGACTAAAAGGCAATGACTTATTAGGAATCTGGTACGTTTAGAATATAGTCATGCACATAAGTACAATTCACTTGCAGTGCGTTCTAACGTGTCACGCATAAAATGAGATATCCATTTTTATATCTTTAATATTCTGAAGGCTCTAAGAATTGCCTGACCAAATAACCACACAGGACCTTCATGGAAGACACCAATCAATCCTTCGATGCACTTCTATTTTCATTTGAAGTCTTTACTAATAAAAGTACAGCTCTAGCGAAAATTGTTTACTAAATGTGTATCTCATTTTCTCCAAATGCGTATGAATCAGCATATGATAATTAATTCTCATAATCGCCCACTTTTTCAAATAAGGCTCTCACCAGAGTGCACACCGATACAAAAGAAAGTGACCAAAATCCTGACAATCTACGAATTCATCGCAGTTTATTGTGAGCCGAAACAAAACGCCACGAGTTCATCAAATCGGGCCAAAAAGAGACGATCGAAAAGAAAACGAAAACGAAAACTCCCTGAAGTGACGCTCTCGCCAATTAAGGTTCCTGAACAAATGGTTGACATTTTCAATTTTGTAAACCTAAAACCGGAAGTCGAAGAACGTATACTGAATTCCATAAGGTCAGGGTCACCGTCCCACAACCCTGACTCTCCAAAGTTGAGTGTAGTCATCCTAGGCGTGGATGCCGTTTCCCACATGCATTTTAAGCGTGCAATGCCGAAGACATTTCGTTATTTAACTGAAGTACTATCTGCTGTCGGAATGAACGGTTACGTCAAAGTCGGAGAAAACACATCTCCAAACATCATTCCAGTTCTGACTGGATTGACCGTGAGTGAATTTAAAAGAACTTGTTGGCCAAAACGTCGGATGTATTTAGACAAGTGCCCATTCATTTGGAAGAATTTTTCAGCCCAAGGTTATCGAACGTCTTTTGGTGAAGATGATGCTGACTATGCAATCCACAGTTTACTAACAAGGAAAGGTTTCGACAATCCGCCGACTGATTATTACATTCGTCCGATGAATCTTCTCGCAAGCCTTCATATTGCTCATGACACTCGGAAATGTGTTGGACCGAGATTTGAAATGCAAGTCATGTTGAACAATATCGAGAAAATGGCGTGGACGATGGGCGGAGTTAAAAGTGATAGGAAAGACTCCAGCGGAGATGATAATAAACACAATAGGTCGAAAATAGAGAAGCGTGTAAGAGAAAACAGAGAAATTTTGGCAGAAAGGGGCGGAGCTAAAATCGATAATACAGAAAAAGGTAACATTACGCAAGAAATGAGCGGAGCTAAGAATAGTCGTATTACGCATGAAATAAACATCCCAAGAATAAAGCCATATTTTCAATGGATATGGTCTAACACCTTGTCACATGATGGCCCAGATTTCGTTTATCACGCTGATGCCTTGGTACTCCCGACCCTACAATTTCTAAACAGCGAAGGTTTTCTAAACCACACTGTATTCATTTTAATGAGTGATCATGGCCACAGAACAGGAGGACTTCAGAGAACACACCAAGGAAGAATTGAAGCCAGAATGCCGTTCATGTACTTTGCGTTCCCGAAATGGTTCGTCACAAAATATGCAGAAGCTTTGAAAAATATGAAGAAGAATGTGAATCGATTGACAACAGCATTTGATCTCCACGAAACGCTGAAAGACTTTTTAGACATGAGGAAATCAATATCGAATGAGAGAATATTGGTCAGAGAATCAGAAATGAAAAGTGGGAATTTGTCCAGAGGGATCAGTCTCTTTTTACCGATCCCTTTGAGTCGGAAGTGTACTGAGGCTGGTATCATTGAACACTGGTGCGTGTGTAAGACTGCAACAGAAATTTCGACGAATCATTCTCAAGTAATAGCAGCTGCTGATAATTTTGTGCTCTATATGAATCACCAATTGAAGAAATACCGAGAATGTTCAGTCTTGAAATTGAAAAACATCATAAGTGCTCAAACGGATCGAATGAACGAAGCTGATTACGTCAGTACTAAACTTACAATTACTTTCATCCTGGAAACAACACCTGGGGATGGATTATTTGAGACGTCAATGATGCAGACTGTCAAGGGTCAGTGGATCCATTCTGAAGACAATCGGATCAATTTGTATGGTAATCAAAGCCATTGCGTAAAAGACAATGACCTCAGACGCTACTGTTATTGTAAGGACCTCGTTAATGGAGCGGAAATCGAGAAAACTATATCACCTAAAAGGAATTAAGAAATAAAAACGGGCGTGTAATGTAATAGAAATATCAATCGCATTTTACAAATTTGTCAATATACTGAAACATTAAATAAACACCCATAAAAATATACAAATTGATTATGTCAATCTCAAATACCACAGTTTACTTTTCCTAGAAGTTAATTTACTTTTGATTTCTCCTTGCGAAGGTACTAGCAGTAGTAGGAAAAGCCTCTGTCTTGAAACCCTCTATTTAATTACCATTCATTTTGTCACTAATTTTGTCACTAATTGTAAGCCAAATAGAAAGTAGTTGCCTGTACCACTGACCTAAGACGAACCATCATGAACAAAACGAATTTGCTAAAGCGCAGAGAAGACCGTTTTGACCAAACTTTTTCGGTGTCGGTGAACGGCGAAAGTTTGGTCAAAATCTTACATTGACCCTTATGCATGGACGGTCAAATATCAACAACCAAGAAACAAATTGTGAACTACATAGGAGACAAGGGGAAAGTACAAGATTTTTTTTTGGCAGTCCAAATATAAAATTCGGAACAAAATTTTGACCAGCGGTGGTGATCATTATGTAGCAGGTTAGTTCACAGAGGTCAACTAGTTGGAATTTCAAAAAAAAATTCATACGTTGAGTATTTTAAAATCTTACTAGAAATTTTTCACTAATGCAACTACTTGAGAATTTCCGTTTTCGAAAGAAATTAATATTATTTTCCTAGACCACATTTTCGACAGTTTTTAAACTAGTTGACCTTAGAATTTGGTTGATGTGTTCAAAACACTAATCACCATCATCACTCTGCGGTTTTTACTTTTCCAAAAATGGCCTGCCAAAAAACTCAACACTCCGTCTTAATAGATAGGGAGATGCACGAGATACCAATTGATAAAGCAATACTTTAAATGAATCACTGTATTATTATGAAATCCGTACACTCTTATTTTTGAAAACATAAGGTAAGAATTTTTTCTTGATCCATTATCATTGGTAATCGAGCTCATAATTTGTTCAGATAAGTTTGGTTTAATTATCCAATAAATGACGTATATATATCAGCTGTCCGTTCCACGTAGTGTGGTCGAATACCATTGTCAAATTCTTGCAAAGAGGAACTAGGAATTGCAAACGGAAGCGTTTTCCAAATTTTGATAATTAATATTTGAACGATTTTTTACCGAAGGCTGAGCCTTGGAAATGTTTTCATCACTTATTATCTGAAAACTACTTTTTAGAAACTCACAGTAAAGACTACATAGGACCAAAATTCCAAATATTGTCAATGGTTTCCTTGTAGCTCAATTGGTAGAGTACTTGACCGGCAATCAGGAGATCCGGGTTCGATTCCCGGCAAGGGTAACAAACTTTTGACATATTTGGAATTTAGTATTTGTCCTTCCCAAAAATATTATCTGAAAGTCGTCTAAGAATACTGGAATTACTACCGATTCAATTATTATATTTTTTAAGATGAAATTGGAAGCGTACACATTTCGTCTTTCTTTCATTAACAGTCAGTTCGATTATGTATATTCGGCTTCTCCAAACTTATCTTCGCACTGCAATTTTTACCTTTTCAAGACTCTCAGCAAAATTTTGTCCATAGATAGATAGATGGATAAGTAGTTCTTTTGTGTTTCATAAGCAAGTCCACAACACAGAACCAAACACGAAATACAATAAATACAGATATTGTACAAACATATGCACACATATTACATCACCACATTGCAAGACATAAAATAGCATAGAAATAAAATCATGCGTTTTAATATAACACGGAAACCATTGACAAATACGAATGGAGGTCGAACAGCAGCAAAAATATTAACGAAAGCCTTGTGTTAATTTACATCATTAAAAATCAATTGCACATATTGATGAACGCCTGACACCAAAATACACAGCCACAACACTGTCGTTTGCACTCACTCATTCATGCAAAACCCCTTGGGCGGAGGCCGTGTAGTGGTATATGTCATTATCATTTTTTAAGGTCATCGACAATAAACAATCTTTGGAAGTTAAATTGACTAAACTTACCACGTTGTATATAGTTTTATAGAAATTGTTCTCTTAAGGACGGCCGAATAAACAAACTGGCCTGACGATTTACCTGTGTTTTTCTCGTTTGACCATTTGGCTTATACTAAGAATGTCCTTCCAATCCAATCTTCTTGAAATTTTGTACTGTGACTCTCAATGATTCAGGAGGGTATTCCTACGAGATCACTGTCTAAATCGTCAGGGTTCCAATGTAAAAGATAAAATCTGGGGACTGGACGAAGAAACCTATTCGTTGACCGGGAGACGGACATTATTTCTTCATCTTTTCGGCGACTGACTAAAAGTTGAAAAATCTTGTGGGTTACCGCCACGCATTTAAATTTGGAAACTACGAAATTTGATGAAATTAAGAAGAAAGGGCTGGGACTGGGACTGGCTAAACTAAAACCACCCTTCCATTAATTTATACGAAAATGCTTGTCTCATGCACAAACAGTGCCGGCGATTTCTAACTCTATCGTAGTTGTTAGTTCAATTGAGAACGTCATCATAAACGTTTGAAGCTCAATTAAGCTGTAAAGGCATACATTACTATATTATTGAATAATATAATCAAATCATTGACTAATTTATTCAAATTATATATGCATAACAATTAAAATTTATTCAAACCATTTCTTAGTTATTTAAAGTGAAAGCGGAAACTAATTTTGTTTATATTGGTTCAAGTCAAGTAAATGTACATTGTGGTCCATAACCATTGGACCCCCATTCTGTAAATGGTAATCTACTTGGTCATAACTGTGGGAAGAAGGTGACACAGATTTCGTAGTATAATTACTTAATTTTGAATCGTTTTGTGTTAAGCCGTTGGTTAATAGATATTTACATTCTTATGTCCTCCGAATTTCGTCCTTGCGTTTTCAATTTATTTCTGGTAACAATGGGTACAGGTTTTTGAAATTGCAAATCTAGAGGATTTTTTTTTGACTTTTCAAACAGTGTTCCTAATTTAGGCCACGACACACCAATCTCGGTCAGCTGGATGATTGCAGTCATTTCCACAGCAGCGAGGATGTTTGGCCGGAGAATCGCCATCTCCTGTCTCATTTTCACTTGGACGTTTTTCTCCACTTTGAGGAGTTGTCGGGTTTCTCTCGTTCATCTCAAGTTCCCTGTTGGAAATAGGAAGAACTTATGATTTAAAACGTTACTCGTATATTTAACTAAAAGTAGCTTTGGACTTCTTATCAATCCTGAGTTTTGAGATGACACGACACACATTCTTAGACAAATGATAACTTATCATCTATTTCTATTGGCGAGATTGCCTTTTACCCTGCTATTCATGTTTAGAATTTTGACGAACACTATCACAACAATATACCGAATGTACTTTAACCATCAGTTGGCATGTTAGTGATACCCTACTTTCCTACCCAATTCGGGCACCATACTGATTTATGAAAGCGAAGGTGGGAGAAATCCCTATCTATGCGAGGTTAAAACCTCACTGCATAGGAAAAATCGGACTGAGAAACACCAGGCCCGTGAAATCGAACGTCGTCCCTACATATAACAGATAGGAACCTCGTATTGCTACACAGTCTTGGCTCTGGTTTATAAAATTTTACTTATTCGCAACTCCAATTGAAAGAAACCACAACAAAAGTAAACATAACTCCTTGTGTAGAATCGGATTTTACCCTTGGTGTCCTTCGAAGACGGCGTCACTAACTGGGCTAATGGAATTTGCCTGTCGTGAAGGACCCCCGATGGGTGTTCCACTAACGAATTGAACACCTAGGCGCTGGACATATCCATTATTCCCACCATTGTTAGTGCAAGGTCCTGGAGTGCCAGCTGGTAACTTCGCCTTAACTTTCCCCGGTCTCGGCGGTATGAATTCATCGTCCAAATCAGGGTGGTAGCTTATTATTTCCGGAAAAATCCGTTTCAGCATGGACTTTTTGCATAACTTCATGCAAACGGGACAATTCATTGAACTGTAAAAATATCGAGTTATTAAGGAAGTTAGTCTGGACCAAGTAAGCCCTGCCCCCATAAAGAAAGAGGTAAACTATTTGACCTCCCTAGATGGTTACCTCCACTATGACCGTCAGCGTCTAAAAGCGGCTATAAAATAAACATAAATATGACGTTACCTCTTGCCTTTGGACCATCGTACAATGCATGTTTGGTGGAACAGGTGTCCACATTGTGTTACAATGACGTCAGTAGGAATTCCATCTCTAATTCTAATATTATTAGATTTGGAAGGTTTTCTGACGCAAGCACTTTGTGTTGGCGGAGAAGCCATCGCAGCAGTTGATGTTCCAGCAGTCGGACGCTTATATTTCCTTTTGGTTTTCATATATTCCGGAGCAGGGAGTTCCAAGCACTCGTGACAAATAATGCAAGCGTAGCCCATTCTCTTGGTTATAACTCTGATGAAATGAACTGATGAGATCTTTCGTTATCCACAGTCACCTGTAAAATATTATTGGGGCCGGCCCAAATAGGATGCAGGAATTAGTAAGGTGTTTGAAAACGATTCGAGGTAAGAGTGCGCAATAAAATAACACCAGTCGTTTTAGCCGGAGTATTGATCATAAAATTGATATTGATATTATAAAAGTTTTCTGTCATGAGTGGTTGACGTGTTTAATTCATTTAACACAGACCTACGAAATATAATTTAAATTAAAAATCATACTTGTCTAGACGACACGTACAGTGCGTGTCTCAAAATGGCTCATCTCATATTTCCATCTACTCGAGTTGATTTTAAAGACCGAATAATTGTAATGTACTCGTAAGAAGTGTCAATTGATGTGCTACATAATATTTTAAGTAACCAATGCACATTGTCAGAACGAAGAAATTGAACACTTTGCATAGCGAAGTGATGAGGTTTAATTGGTTCGACATATTAGAAGCGTCTTTTCACATATTTATCGTATGACAAAGAAATATTAAATCCGAAAATGCTATTGTAGACTCGTTTACATTTATTTTTAATGTCTGTGGAAATTGTTTGAACAAACTTGGTATTTTGGAAAAATAACAGATTTTTGTTTATAAACTCGCTAACTGTTTAAACTGGTTTTAATTTTATTGATAAACTTGACATAAGTTGAAGAAACAAAACTGGACTTCAAAAATTGATAAGCTGTCCAACTGATAGACTCCTTTTTCAAAAGTCAAGGGAAACAGTACCTATTTTGGATGACGGTGCGTGGCCGTCACTATTTTATTTATTTTTTGTGGACGTTTATTTCGAATCAGAGGACTGCAAAGATATTCGTCAGTACAGAGTCTCAGTACTATGAAATGTAACTGTGAATGTAAGACAATCAATGAGTAGAGTACTTTGTAACCATTTTAATGGAAATCAAACAGATAATAAAAACAGCCCATTCTCTTTGCGAAATCAGCAGTTGTTTCTCCATGTCTTATGGCCAATTTCAATTAATTTAAGTCAACAATTGCAAAAAAATTTAGAAACAGATCTTACCAATTTTTGATCAAATATTAAGGTGGAGTCCGCGCGCTATTCTATTAATCCAACAGGTTTTGTAATGCAGTTTCGAATTATTGGAAAATATCCTATTATAATTATCACTGGCAGCAGTGACTTTAGTCTGAGCACAATATATGTTGATATTTAAAGTTGATGTGCATAGAATTGTTGATTTCGCTATACTGAACTGAATAGAAATTGGTGTGCACAATAAGGGATACGAATTATTGTATAGTTGGCCGAACACTGGTGCTATTATTTCTGGGACTGGAACCGTCTGGTGTCTGGAGTCTTATCACGCTCGTATCTCCTTCGGATCAAATTTCTACTTGTTGGCATTAGTTAATCATATAGTGAATTCTTCCAAGAATTCCTCAACGACAACTTCCACTTGGTCATATTGGTTTGTGCAGAGTGATTCATAAAGACGTACTGTTTTGAAATACTTACATATGTGAATGATGATTACAGGATTACGGAGGAAATATTATTACCGTGTTACCATTACCTCAGTATTTCTGGCAACATATATCAAATAATTAAAATTCTGAGCGACAATTTTTTTTATTTCAGTCTGCATACCGGCCGTCCCTCATGGAATCTTGCCAACAATGATTTTTTTCATGAATGAGTATTGCGTATTGCCAGTGATTGATTTCAATTCACTTTGAGACATGAAGCAAATAAATGTCAAAATATCTTTTGAGAATGACTGATTATGATATATTTAAAATTGTTCGGCTATCAGTAACTGGTCATTCTTTCAAGTAGTTTATTGTTGTAGTTAATGGCAATATCAAGGCACCTTGACTACCGGCAAGCTAAGCTTCGCTTACCAGGTAAGTCAACTCAGGTAGTCAACAAAATAAAATTGTTGATTTATCACGAATGAGCCCTAATACATTAATCAGACGGGACTTTGGGCTCATTTTTGTTTATTCTGTCAAACTCTCATCC
>JAQFYE010003849.1:0-14416 GCA_034694305.1 Protaphorura glebata
ATTCCGAAATTTCTCGGCTTCGTGAATGAGTACTTGATGGAAAGTACACAACGTTATGGTCAACAACAATCTAGAGTACTTGTAACTTGTATATTGTGTTGTGTCTAATGAAAAATTGGTTTCAATTTTGAATTCATCAGCAAGGTTTTCTATGGTTATAGAAAACTTGAAATTTATAAATGATTTACCTATTTTTAGGTGCCGATAGAGAGAGAATTATCACCGTTTATTAAAACGATAATCATTGACGTCACATTGACGCTGGCCTTTCGACTCAGGATACGTTACAAAAAATATTTTTACAAAATAGTTGAGGGTTAAATAAATACTTTTAGGAAATTGTTCACTTTGTGATACCATTCGTGTATCTCTTGTCCTCCGAAGTCTGAATTGTAGAGATTTATCTTAATTTTAAAGTAAAGGCTTATATTTATTTTTTTCTCTTTCCTAATTCAGAACTCCGGGGCTCACATTTCTTCAAATTTTGAAATAATTCAATGATATACTAAAAAGGGTAGGAGAGATCTGGGATTTCTATTTTACAGTCCAGCACTAATGAATTTCTTATCACTAATGGCTGTTGTAAAAAATCTTAATATTAGAGCTGCGTAGAACTAAACCACAATAGAAGTTAAATGACCTCAAACAACTTTATAGTGCAAATCGTACTATGCACCTGAACCGTACCTTTTTTTATTTTTAGTGACAATATTTTACTGTCTCAAAGTTATTTGGTCTGTTGACATCGCATTCAAGTATAATAGTAGTATTTCTACATAAAATTCAGATTTTTTTGGAACCGTCTGCCAATTGTTCTTGTTCGAAATGTAAAAATTTCATCTCAGATGATCAACTGTAATTTTAATGAATTAATCTTGGAGTTTGCTTTTGCTGTCCGTTCCGTGCATATCACGACGATACGCATAATTGCTAGCCCATTCTTTTCGGTGAATGCTTATCCGAGTGTTTTATGTCATGCCTTTATTTGCGGCCAGAACTTTTATTACTCCCTTAGTGTCCCGTGTTGACGAATATGGCATTTGAACGTGTTTTTAATTTTTAATTTTGTTACAATTTTAGAATGAGGCCAGGAAATTGAATCACCAAGAAGTGATGGAAGAGGAGCGTCGTGCAAATCTTCCCTCAAATTACGAAGCACGTCTTCGTCGGGCTGAATGGGTTCTTGACGATGAAGCAAAAAGGGTGAAATGTGCTGAGTCTGGAGAAGACTACGATCGCGTCAAACTTCTAAATGTCCAGGCAAATGAATTGGATAAATTGCACCACCTTCAAGCAAAGAAGAAAAATCCTGACGAAGGATTCAGTAATTATGAGGATGCAACGGTTCGACAACACAAACGACTCGTGGACAATATGAAGGTCGACCTTAAAGGTTATGAAGAAGAGAAACAAGCGGTGGGAGAGGAAATCTTTTACGCTGGCCGAAACACGGTTGTACATGGAGTTCATGAAGATAAACCAGAAAATATTGATAAAATGGTTCAAGATTTGAATAAACAGATTGAGAAGAGAGAGAAATATAGTCGTCGAAGAGTTCACAATGATGAGGCTGACATTGACTACATTAATGAGAGGAATATGAAATTCAACAAGAAATTGGAAAGATTCTACGGACAGTACACGAGTGAAATCAAACAGAATTTGGAGCGAGGGACTGCCATCTAAATTATCACATGTACTATTTGGTTACATCATATTTCATTTGTGAATATTGTATATATGTAAGTACTAGCGTGTAAGAAAAGTTAAAATAACAAGTCCGATTTTTTACTTCACTTGTTTTCACATTTATTGATTTTTAAATCGACTGTAATTCAAAGTGTATTCCGTGGACATGATTTTGTTTCCTTTATCTATAATATTATCTATAATTTTTCCCTTCTCGTCTCATCTCGTCTCTCTCGATTTCTATTTCTCGAGTAAAATAGAACCGTTGATGCTAGAAATTTTCTGACTAACTTCGGATTTATTATTTACGAAGTAATCGACTATCTGGATTTATTTTATTCATATTTAAATATCAGTCCTTTTCCTTTCGAGATATTTCCTAGAGTGAGTCTTAGAGAGGTGATTTGTGTTTTTGACGGTAGTTGAGAAAAAATTGGAATAAATACTTATTTTTTCAAATCTGAGATGTTTTTTGAATTTTTAATCGAATGTCACAAAAACCCAGAATTTGGAGAGAAAACTTATTGCCATTCATCGTGTGTGTTTTTTAGTAAAGAAAATTCGCAATATCCATTTTCATTTGTAATTAGTAGTCGAGTGTAAAAATATAAAATATAGGAGTTATCTGAACTTATTTTTGAAAATGTATCTGACATTATCGCACAGACAGGTAGTTAACTAACTAATTAAAATATATGATCCGGAATTTTGAGAGCAGATAAAATATTACTCGATCTGATCGGTGTGACCGTGCAAAACAAAAGTGTCATGATTAAAGCGTTTTCTGAATTTTTTACAAACAACGTAGTCGTCGCATAATATGTTATTTGGATTCTCAGACGCTGAATTCTTCATTGAATTCATTTAAAAACGAATATACAACTTTTCTGAAAACCTCCAACTACAAGTGTATGATTAAAGTTATGAATGATATTACATGTTATATAAGTAATGCACCATCCATTACCGAACATATAGCTGTCGTACACACACAAAACGAGGACACGAATTTTTCGATACGTCTCTTCTGTCTGACCTATTGGACTAGAAACCGTTTGGTTGCAAGGTAACGGCTTTTCAAAACAGAGTTGTGAGACCACAAGCGTGGAGAACTTCGTGTAAAGTTTTCAACACGCAAGTTCTGTGTCAATTTCATGTCAGTCTAAACTAGACCTACATTTTTACCTCGCAAAAAATAAACATTACAAATATTATTACAAAATGCCTGACGAGAATTTACTCTTGTATTTGAATTTGACTGGAGAATTATTTTACATTGTCATTCATCGAATGAAATCTCAGAACGTTAAGGGAGATTTACAATCAAAAGTTTACAATGATGTTGGTGCGGCCATTTTTAACCCAGAAGTCATTCAGGCCTTCGTTTCTGGAAAACTCAAAATTACACATTACAAATTCCCACAAATGAAAGCACTGTTGGATAACATTGTTCACTCCAGCATCATGAGCATAAATGATTACTCTCTGGAAAAGGTGACACTATTTTCCGACTTCTATCTAGCCAATTCTTAATTACAGAGTGGTGCAGCAAATTTCCGAGGTTTCATAAAAGACTGACGCATACATTTTGTACGGAATTTAATGCGGAATTATTTTAGCCCATATTGAAACTCCCGTATAACAACAGTGTGGTTATATAGGATTAATTTGTCCAAATTTGATCTGATAATTGTTTGATTTATCTTATGACCGCCTAACCTATACCTGAACCGGATGGATGGGGCGTTTTTAGTGAATCTGACGTAAAATTGGAAATATCTAAAATCTTATTTATTACTCTTTATCATATTTTTTAATATTAAGAGCGTTGTCCAAATCCGTTCAGACATTTGCATAGATTACGTTTATAAAAAAGTAGTTGTTATCCCGAGTGGTCGGAGTGGTCGAACCATAGAGTTTAGGATTTTAGCTATTTTTTTTTAATTTATTGCCATAATTTTCTCCTAATGGGAGAAAAAACATAGAAACAATCTGAAATTTCTAATTATATGGGTTAAACCGTCATAGATTTAAATCCAATGTCGGGTCTTGTAAGATCTAATTTATTGTAAATCGTTTTTATGCAGCTCTTTGAATTGACGCTGATTGCAACAAAGTATCAGTTCTTTGTCTGTGAACATCCGAAGGACATTCTTCTGATTGCTTTGAACCATGTTGATGCAATTCGTAAATATATGACAGACCCTGCAACAATTCAACTCGCCAGAAATGTTCACACAATTCTAGTGGATTCTTATAGCCATCAAACGACGGGGCATATGAGGGACTACTTGCACGAAATTAGAAACTACGTCCAAGAAATCAATTTGAAAATGACGAATTTGATCAATCAGAACGTACAACTCCTAAACGGGACTTTCATTAAAGACATCTCAGATTTTACAGTTCATCCAGGTGAGTTTGTCATTAACAAGTTCTATTACAGTGTGGTTCATAGCATTTCGACCGTTGGGTTCCCATTCAGTCCTCCTTACCTCAGGGTGCTCCAAGAAAAATGAAATGCTATGTGGAAAGAATCGATGAAGTGCACAATTTGCAGTGAAAGTACCGAAAATACTAAGAACCCGGGACAGTATACCGCACATTCCTAGCGACAAAAAGTAGGTCATTGGATTTGGCTGCCTCTTTGATATGCTGTAAATAGTGACTCCCTGGACAATTTTTTTGAAGGTCATACCACCCCAATCAGTCCGCGCGTTTGACCCCGACAAATATATGTGTCAATAAACTTGACACAATTGGCTAATGCACGTCCAGATTGTGTCACGGATATGAACCGCCGGACATTTCTGAATTGAACTTAATCAATTTTTGATTTTTTTTTCCAGAATGCAGTAAACCTGGTACAATCGAGTACGCATTCACTGACCCATCTGATAGAAGTTCATTGAAATCCTGTATCTTCGACAGAGAAATGAAAAATATGCCTGACCGTGGAAAGTCGTCGATAGAGTTTGATGGGGATCGTGTAATTAAACTCGGATTGAGTTTGTATGATGTGAAAGCTAACGCTCGCCCTAAAATTCCAGAAACCTATACAATCAGTGAAGAATCCGCGTCAAGTGTAGAAAATGAGGCTAAAATTACAAGCAGGATACCACACAAAGAAGTTAGTATTCAGAAGAGAAAAGCGATCGGGGGTCTAGATTTGTGCAGCACCTTACTAGGATGTGACGTGACCAACCGGACCCCGGATGAGGGGGGTCCTGCAAATACTAAGGGTTACCCCAAGTTGGGGGCTTCAAATTCATCCGTTGACTCTGCGAAGCCAAATGTCAGTGGTAATACCGAAAAAGTTAAGAAAAATGTTTCGTATGGCGATATCAACGTAGTTCAACTTGATGCTCGTCATAATCGAGGTACGGTATCGGCACTTATGAAAGAGTTCGACAGTCTCGATTTCGATCCACCGGGTCACAAGGAAACTTTGCAAGTGGACTCATTGGATTCACCCATCATCAAAATAGATGATTTGGAATTTTGGAAAATCTAAGTCTATTGCGAAAATTACGTGATAATTATTTTATCGAATATGTGTTCCGAAGGTATGAATAATTTCAATCATACCTGGTTAGTCCCCTTATGAATCCACATCCCTGCGGGGTGGTGGGAACCACTCTTGATCTCTACAGATAACGGTTAAGTCACTACTAGAATGATCACCTGAGTACAAATTCTCTTTGAAGAAATATAACGAATATTTGACCCTAGGTACCGATTCTCACTAACTGACAGTACAACCGGGTACGCGTTTATAATAATTTTCTAGGAACTATTTAGAAAAATATTTCGAAAATATTGTCTTAATTTTCTAACAATACACTTTTTAGAATCTGAAAAAAATGTTACTTCACGTCTGTCTCCTTTTTTCAATTGTTACATCTTAAATAAATTTTATCTAAAGTTTGTTGATGTCGTTGACCTTATCACCGTATTAATATATTCATTTATCTGATGTGCGAAATTTGGGTCCAAGATTCAGTAGTTACATAATATTTGTTAGAGCCTCCGATTTGACGTGTGGGCCGGTCAAGCGATCAAGGACACTGTACAGTCGGCACGGTAATTTCCCCTTCTTTCGATTTGGATGCATTTTTAATATTATGATCATTGCGAAAACCTGCTACATCCATGTGCATTCTTTGTGGAGGACGATAGCCCTTGACCTCCTCAATAACTTTTGTGAAGATCCCACCCCCGGAAGTCGCACCGTTTGACCGCTGGAAATACGCGCTGAGCATGTGCTACGCCCATTCGGTGAAGCACATGCCCCCCGTGTATTTTCAGCGGGCAAACGGTGCGACTTCTGGAGCGAGATCTACACGAAAGTTGTTCAGGAGGTCAAGGGCTATAACATATCGAAAATGCAGTCAAATCGCACGAAGGGGGAATCGCCGTGCCGACTGTGCAGTGTCCTTATCCTCAGAACTGGACATTTTATTTAAGGTCTGATCATTAAGTACATACAATACATAACCCATCAAACCAGATGTTCATTAAAATATTACAATTATTTACTATTGAATGTAATAGCAATTCTTTTTTACTATTTTTGAATTATGCAAGAATAAATATTATTTGCAAATAATTATGGTGCCATATTTTATTAATATAACATATTTTCTTTCACCAAGAAAACTGAACAGCTTTAGCCAATGGTACCGGTAGAATTGCCGATAGTCAATTGTTGAGTACAATCTCTAATTGCAGTCCAGCAATTCAGAACATTGGCAGGATTGCAGGCACAGACCGTGCAGATTGTGTTGTTCGGAATTGTCACCTGGTTCAATGTACAATTCCTAAATGTCACTGTAAAAAAATGTTTGATAAATTCAAGGAATAGAATTAAGAACTCATGATGTTATAAGAAACTGAAATAAATTAGGATTACAGAAAAAAATTGCAGCGAGCGTTTCTCATTCTACAAATAGGCCGAGTTATAGTGACTGTAAGGACCCCTCGGCTGTTATGGTCTCGTATGTCATTAAATGGAATAATTTAACATTAGACACTTTTCACAACACATATTGAATAATTTAAAGGAATTGTTCTAATTCGGCAAATACGTTAGATTGCATTAAATTGCAGAAAAATTGAAAAAAATTGGAAATTCGCCTCTACAACCTTCTGGGTAAAGCAGCCAAGTAAATCTTAACCAAAGGTCGGTACAGAAGACTACGTCATACATCGTGAATTGGCAACCTGTACTAAGCGACCACATTTTTTTGAAACGACAGGAACACTTATTATATTAGTTTAGTATATATTGGTTTAGTATAAATAGGGATATGCACCTATTTATAAAGTTTCAGCTCACCTGTACTAATAAAATTTTGTCTCGGCGTCTGTGACTGCTGCCAGAATTTAAAAGCTTGAACCTCTGAACTGAAGCCGCACACAAATACCAAAACTGTGAGAATAATTAGCTTCATTCTTCTCGAAAGTTTTGTTGTGTACAGTGGTGTTGAGCAAAATAATCTGAGAAATTGCTTGAACAATAAGTTTTTGATCTTCTGATGATTCCTGGCGAATGAGCTGGCTATAAATACTTCGTGTTACGGAAGTGATCGTCAGAAACTTAACAATTTGCGTACTAAACTGGGCCTGATCAGTTTGTGCTTCGCCGAAATCTTTTATCGGGTGGAATACCAATTTCCGGCCTAACTAACTATCATTGAATCCGATTTTCAAGGTAATGTACACACAGGGCTGTTCATAAACGTTACCACCATTATAATACTCACTCTGTATCATCTGTGTCCAAACGTGAAACAGAAAGAGACGAGATTTCAATTTATAATCGCGAGGACTGCATAATATTTTGTAAGTCGGATCAGCGCAGCGGTCCCCGTTTCCACGAAGTGTGCGTACCCGATTTGTGGACACATTTAAGTTTCAATATCCGTAGTGGTCCTGAACCGCCCTGTAGACCTGTACGTGATATACATATAATAACTTATAATAAAGCATGACCCTCTTTTTCAATGCCACGGCGTATCAAAACTCCGTCATATTCCGAACGACGGAGGTCTTATAATTTTTATTGCCCTTCGATTTATTTCAAATCGAATGAAATGCACAGGTATCATCAAGTTCAAACGACAATGCCAAATCCTTGGAAATTCAGTAGCGGATTAGTAAGATTATTCCGAAAAACAAAGTAGTCAATTTTTAATATATAATGGCAAAGAATTTATGAATTTATGAATTTAGAAATTAAAAGGTCGTGGACCACCCTGTAAGTGCTCAGTTTGACTTCGAACCTTAAATATTTCCAATTCAAGCACTCTCTGGGTTCAGCCAGGATAAAAATAAATCTAGTTTTTAATTTTGCAAAGCGTATTGGGTGAAATATCGTATATTTTGAGAAATTTATACCGTAAACGAAGTATTTAGAAATCTTTGCTGGTTCCGAGTTTATTTTCTAAAGTCCATTCGATACGACCTTTTTTCATTATGATCTAAACCGAAAGGGATGCTTTTATTTTACCATGTGCTTGTATATGCAGTGAATTACCGCATGTTTCTATAAAAGCTTTTTTACATTTATTTCACGGGTGATCTCTCCTGCTCGTCCGCTTTTTCGAATACATTATATTGCAGGAGAGCATTATCTTGGTCAGCAGAGGTCATTGAACATTGAAATTTTTAACTCTACTTGGGCACAAAATTCATGATCTCTTAGTTTTCAATGAGTTAAGTTTAGTTCTCGTACTCAAAAAACTAAGCCATTGCAGAAAATTGAGATCAAAAGTGCCAAAAAGTATATAAAAGCGGGTAAGGTCATTCGGGTACACAATTTCGCGATACACATTTTGTTAAATATTTATCCATCATGAACCCTAATCGGCTTTATGTTCTAAATTTGCTCAGTCCGTGGAAAATTAATTCTAAAATATTTTACCCTTTATTTGAAACATCAACATCGAACGATATCGATGAAAATCTGACATAAAGAAACTTTCTTAGTAAAAAGATGTTATTTAGAAAAGGGTGTTGAAGAATTAATTATTTCCAGTCATAATGACTTAATTTTGACCTACACAATTTTATTGTCATATTTCGCTTACTTTTTAGTACGTGTGCGTGCGATAATGTAATACCGACCCATTCGTAACCATTGCGCATTGCGGCCACCTAAGTATAAACTCTACATTCTACATCACACGGTGAATCCTAGATATGGAAGGTTTACATTTTATAGAGAAATCAACTTCGAGTGAATTATTGATCTTGTAAATTAAAACAAATGTCCAAGGAGCGTTTTCGTTTTGTGTTGTAGTTTTGTGGTTTGTCTGAGCACTTTAGGATGAAAGCAGTGGAGTTTATGAATCACCATGTAGACATGTACGTGCTATGAAATAAATTCAGTTTAAAATTAAGAGACCTTTTTCTGAGACGGGATGAGGCATCAAAATTTCTTTATATTTACAAATGACAATGACGGAAATCCTAAGGTTAAGTGGAAATCCGAACTCCATACTTCGTATTCGAGTGAGTTCAAACGATTTATTTTGTCCTCAGACTTATTTCAAATGCTAGAAAAGGTATAAAACTTGAGTCAACTCATATAAGCTTGGCCACATCGTTAAATTTTATATATTTTTATTTTTTTGTACGTCTCAGTCACTCAATATTTATAATTTAGATACGAAACGTAAAGTTTGTACCAGGCGAAAGGGAAAGTTGTAAACAGATTGCAACAAAATGTGTGTTTGACTACGCTAAGATTTCAAAACTGCGACAATTACAAAAACCATATTTCAATTCGATTTATTGCAAATTAAAATGAAGGAATACTGACAAATCGTTGTAATATTCATACCTGATTTCTTGTTAGATCCATTGTTGTAATTGGTACCTTTTGAATTTATTTTCGTACAATAACCTAAATCAATAGGTCAGTATCATTACGTTGGACTTATGTGTATATTTAAACCAATCAGTTTCAAAATTTCGAAATCAATTTAATACTTTGAATTCTTATAAGTTATGCCACAGCTTTTCGACAATTTTCGTTTATACTAAAGCTACTAGAAGATATTGAATAATCATGTCGTACAACTAGTTCAGAAATTGGTTGTGATTTTGGCGGTTATCGGAACCGTGATCAAGTTAAAGAAGAGTGTCCGATACTGGTAGTCGGACTAAGGTGATAGAAAAGCCTCCATTTCAGCATGACAGTGTATCGCTTTTGGTTTCGTTGGAAGAGGACATATCGGAGGAGGAACATTCTTTCTCCTACATTTTTCCTTCTTGCATTTACATATTCCTCCGACACATTCAGCACCCGTTGCACAGCTCTTTTCGATACTTATTTGGAGTGGGTAAATTCCGACCTATAAGGAAACAAATCAGATTTAACAACATTCAACTTATGCATGCGTTGTGTCCTAATTGGCCAATGCCAAGCTTTCTCCTAAGTAGAAATAGACAGAAAACCATCATTTGATACAGAATGTGTGATATCTGAATTTTGCCATCGCACAACTCAGGTAGATTGGTAGATAATAAATATAAAGTAAAAGCCGTACATGGTACGATCCTTATGTTGCAGGAAGATTTTAATGGTTAATTAAAATGCAATTAATATGTAATTATTATGAACCAACGTACATTAACAAGATCCGCCGGCGGCGGCTCTTCATCCGTATTATTTTTCCTGAGTACATCTAATTCTGATTGTTTAAGAGCTTCTTTGTCACAGGGTTTCCCTACATGAATCCGCCATGTCTCCCAACAATCCTTCAACGCTTTACCCGCTGCATTCCCAAAATGTTGCCTGAACAAAATCTCGCTCTGAATTCTAACCACGGAAAAGTTCAGGAGAATCAGGACTAGGACAGGGAGTAAAATAACGAATCGTGTGCGTGTGGCGGAGAAATGACCTTTCACTAACATATTCGTTATACTTGTGAAAAAAAACTATAAAAATTGTTTCATATTAGATAAAATTATTATATTTTTTCTTTTTACAAATTATTACAAAATTATTATTCCAAATTACAATTAATTTAGTACTAGTTTTTTGTAGTGCAGATCAAAATGAACCGAAGCTTCAATAATTGTTTGGTTGATATATTTTCAACATTTCCACCAACCTTGTCCTGGAAACAATCTGTCTAATACTTGTCCATTGAAATTAAACGGAGATTCGTGTATACTGGATAGATGGCTATCTCGCCGTATTGAGAATTCGATCCCTCAAGCAGACAATGTATAGTTGATTCTGTTCAACTTTTTTTATATTGCTGTTTATCCCTACACTTACCCTATGCTAAATGGAAGGCCAACCCATTCTTTACGAAAAATGCGCGGAAGTTTTACCATTCCTTATGACGAGAGTATTTTTCATGGGCAGAGCCGAATAATTTGAAGACAGACAAATCGTAAAGATTAAATGCGACAGAATTTTATTGCATAAATATGAAATCTTTGGAATTGTAATTGTGTAATAAATTCTATTTCAACAAATTTTTTGTGTTTAAAGGAATGACATGTTATGTACCGATTTTGATTGCATATGCGAAATACGATTCGAAAAGATTAATGTTTTCAACCGGCAATTGTTGTAGTTCCAGGTTGTGCAGTTGTTGTGGGTCTGGGTTGGCGACAATTTCTTGCTGTAAAGCAATTCTCAACATTGGCTGGGTTGCAAATACAAACTGTGCAAGGTCGGTCGGCCGGTTCTGATCTTGCGTTCAATGTGCAATTTCCGCGTGACTCTGCAAAAATAAAATAGACAATCAGTTGCAAATATATACCACAATCATATAACTGAAACATTTTGTTAACTAAAATTTTAAACCGTCAATGAAACCACTTCTGACGGAAAACTAGATCGACTGAACAGTAGTAACGTTTCGGCTCCAACATTTTTGTCACTGCTAGATAATCTTCAAACAGCAAATTTTGTCCTTGACTTCCTACTGTGACTGTACCAGAATTATCAATTTATGTCTGGTAATGAAGAATCAGAAATTCGTTCTGTCTCCCAAAGACCAGGCGAATTGAAATCATTGATCCTGAACGTTTTAGCCTGAAATATTTTCTAAAGCAGGGCGCTCGTTCGGTTTCACAGTTAGGGCTAACTGGCGGACCAGGTAGCTTGATCATACGATTGACAATGGGAATAGTTTCAAAAATTCAGGAGGTCATACTTCAAAAGTTGAGTTGAATTACCTACATAAGAAATTGTGTACAAAATAATTGAAACACGCTCGGAACCCAGATATCTCGTATATCTATTGAATTTTGAATGTCCGGAAAATTTATAAGAAAATAATTGACACAAGAATTGAGTGCCAAGAGTGAATTTCACCAGAACACCGTTTATCCCGCACGAGGAACTGATAAAATTAATTGATAATTCTTTTTAAAAAAATATTTGAAGTAAAAGCTCATTGGGTCCGTCCCATTCGTACCTCTGGATTTTTCTTAGATTAAGCCGAAACTTACCAGAATGGATGAAACCGTTACAGTTTCTCCCAGGCGCAGGTCTGCCATGTTCACGGCCAGAAACTTGGACTAGACAGAATGCGGCCACAGAGAGAACGGTGAGAATGATTGTCTTCATTTTGCTGTAATGTAGAATATGTTTTCGTATTATAGTGGTCTGGTAGAAATTCTCCTGCTCAAACACTTGGGATGCTTTATAATTTTCTGATGATTTTTAGCCAAGAAAATCTTGTTTATATACCATTCCCAAAATGAGTATCAAACGTATTCTTACTTAATTTCGGTTTATTCAGAAGAAATAAGAAGCGTGCTCTAAATTAATAATTTTGAAGTTTATGACGTAGACGGTGAAAATCCTAACCGGCTGCGGCTAGTATAATTACGTAGAACTGGGTATCAAAACAATAAATATGATCTGTAATGATGCTGGAACACCAACTAATCGTGTCATCCCATAACTTAAATCGATTTTTATGTGGATTATTCTGGACGCAAGAGGTGCTCATGGAAAGTATTGGAAATCTCTTGTATGTACAAAGTACGTCGTTTCCTTTCCTGGAAGGAATTCGCAAAATAAATTTCCATAATATTCCGCGAAGACTTATACTTATAATGACAAATCTTCAAATTTTATTTCTCCTCGAATTTAGTCATAGTCAAAGAATTATTTATAAATGTAATAGTGTTCCATAGCCCAAACAGTTTAGAATAATAACTAAATTGATTTCCATTAGGTATAATACTATTCCGGCAAGAAAATTACGCTGTTTTGGGGAACAAATTGAAAGTAAATTTAACCTACTTATTTTGTACATTATTGAAGAGGATAAAGTCGAAACAATACATTTGGAATTGTATTCCTATATGAGCATTTTTCTAGGCTAATTTTTCGACTTTTGTACTTCTTTTCAACTTTTCTTACTTTGTACATATTTATATTTTTTATGTTGGTGAAAAATGGTAATGACACTTAAACTTAAATAGCACTTGTAAATTTAAATAATAAATATAGCTATGCATAAAAATCTATAATTTAATTTTTCCTGGCTTATAATAAACGGGCAGGCTTTTTTATTCATGTAAAACTGAGCCAATGTTTTCTTGAAACCTTCAACAGAGGTGCCGAAGCAAATCGAATGGAGAATTTAAGGCACTCAGCTTTATGCCTGAGAACTCTAGGACTTTCACCTTGTTTCGTATGGTGTGATCTGTTAAAGAAATCTTTTAGAGCTTCAAGATCGGTACGAAAATTAAGGAATTTATACACGACAAAAAATGCAATCTTTCACTAATAGTGAAAATATTGCATTTCTCATGCATTCTAATGTAAGCTATCCTCTCAGCGCATTCTCTCCTTGGCCAAATGTCGGTTGATGTCCGTTTTAACCTTTGCTCAATAGTTCCAATATTTAGAATGCAAGCCAGTACAATCCGGAATCAAATTCGAGAAGATATTTAACCCAACCCTGACTTCAAATATCATCAACCCACGGACAAAGCAAAAGTCGTGTGAGATACTAAATTACCAGAGATATTGAATGACTACGTATACCCACGTTTGATCTGTCAATGTGGGGGTCAAATTCGCTGCGGACTGGCTGTTTCTATGTCGAATGGAAAGTACCTCAATCTCTCACAAACATTTTTGACTATCAGGAGAATATTTGTGTCAAACCGGAAAAGTAAGCACATTTTGTAAGCAAGGAAATATTTGATTGAAGGATGTGGTCCTGTTTTAGATTATTCGACAGACAAAACCAGCTTTCTGTTCGTAAAAAATTCTCTCATGTTTCTCTCCACAAACCGTCTATCCCACTTTGTTCGATGAAATTGAAGGTATTTTGCACTAAAACGTCAGTAGAATCGATAAAAATAATATATTTCATCTGCAAAATGCTGAGTTCTTTTAAACTACTTCACAAAAAGAATTATCGACAAAATTAAAATCCGAACATATGACAAATCCGAAAATAAATTACTCCTTTCATTGTTTTTCATATTTACCCATCAACCTTTCAATAAACTTTCACTCAATAATGCAGTAATGAAGCCGTCCCTTTGCTTAAATCGGGTACAAATTCAACTTCGTAGATTTTTACGTTAAGGTGGAGTGCTGCGTTTAAGCCTGTTTAAGGCAGCCGAAATTTTAAAAAGTAAAAAGCACAAAGTGGTGGTAATTGGTGTTTTGGACACATCAACCAAATCCTAAGGGCAACTTTTTTAAAAATTCAAGAGAAAGTGGCCCAGA
>JAQFYE010003850.1:0-14415 GCA_034694305.1 Protaphorura glebata
ACCCCTAGTAGTCAGTAATAATCTACAATGAAGAAAACCTCTTTTATGCCGTTAAAGACAGATTTATTACATTTATTAAAGAAAAACGATGAGAGAAATTTGCAAATGTTCGCCGCACTTCTCAGAATTAGACGAAAAACTGGACGACCATTTATAATTTGATTTCGTCATAGCTCGTTATCGTTACGTATTTGTTTCTAGAGGAAAGAATGAATCGATTAATCGTATTCGTGGTTCACGTAATCATGCAAAGAAATGGTTGAAAAGGAAAAGCGAACACGACCGACGCGACTTGATCTCAAGAGTTGATCTGAATTATGTATTATAATTCCATTCCATTCAGAAAAAGACGCGTCGTGGTAGTTGAGAGTTTTAGACTGGAACAAACAAGTCACACAAGACAAAATTGGGACTCAAGTCAAGGAAAATACAACACATTCTTATTTTAGTGGAAGGAATGACTAGACTAGTTTTCTTGTCTTTTTCTTTAAGATTTCGCAACAATGCAAAATTCTTTCCTTTCAGTTTCTTTCAATTCATGAATAATAATAAGCTCCATGTGTACAAACCCAGAACAAGTGTCAATATTTACATTCATATTTTTAGAAATACAAATAAATTCATACATCCAAATAAAATACAACCTAGATATCACACATCCTGAGTGAAATTATTTCTTATCGTCTATTTGTGCAAGGGAGAAAGCCCCTAACCCTGCCATGCAGATTAAATACCAGACAGAATTCCTCGCTTTGAAAAGATGGCGTTACTGACGTTATTTACCTGAATTAAGAAAATGCATTTATTTATTTATTTTGTTTGTTTGTTTGTTTCGTAGGAAGCGGAAGAAGAGATCGGAGAAGCGTACCAAGACGAGAACAATCAAGCCGCTCTCCTCATTCACCATGACAGACTCGACGGGTCTCTCCTCATGGTAAATAATTAAAAACACCCCTCCCCCGCACCTTATCACCAAATCTAATCTACATTTCCATCTTGTTTTTTGTATTCTCATCCCAGTGCAGTGATTTAAAGACGAGTGTACCTCACAGATGACTAATTATGTTCACATTTAGGGTGTACATCTTTCATTTCCTTGCAAAATCGAATCGGCACGTTTGAGGCATTCATTCGTGTAGCACAATGACTGCACATGAGGTCGAGAAGCAAAGATTTTGACACAAACTTCGACATGTGTATTTTGAAAATGTACATGTCATCTTCTTCTTCGTTAATTCCGCGTAGGCTGTCAAATACGTGTGAGAATTAGATTAGGCGACGAACACATTAATGTTGATGCAATTATTGCGTTAAATTTAGAATAAAGTTTGACAAGATGTTTCATGCATTGATCTGACATAAAATGTACTTGCACGCGAAATTACGGTACAAAATTAATTCAAACACCCTGTGAATACAAATTCCTGTCATCCGCCTTAAAATTTTGAATGTTTGGGAATTAAACCCCTCGCTTCCCCTTAAGCTTAGACATCGATTTCACAAATTCTGAACATTACTTAAACAGAGACTGGATAAAAATTAATGACATTGAGTATTTTTTCATCCCAAAGTCAAATTTTTCTTAGAATTTTGAAAGTCCGGCCAGTAGTTTTCCTAATATTCAAATTACTTCGAAGAATTCTATGGCGATCATGGACAAGAAAAATGCAATAAAATATGTTCCGTCCGCTGAATTTTGCAAGCCGTTGCTAATTAAATATTAATCAGCTGATTATTACTGAGAAATAACTTCAAAGCTCATGAAATCATTTACAGCAGGTGGACAAAACCGGTTTAAGCACACAAGCTTAGACAACAATTTGTTTGGTTGCCCGAATGAGAGTTTTGTAAAAACTGGAACCTGATCCTGAATCTCAAGTTTCAATTTATTCGCAAATAATTTAAGGAGCGACCAGGTGTCATAGGGTATACGTACAGCGGACCGTGGGCGGTCCATGCCTCTGACTTAAAGTTCACTGACACAATATTTTGACGGTTTAACACTTGTCATATAAGGTCGGGCCAAAAAACCTGAATTTCATAACAAACAATCAAATTAAACGAGCCACGCGCACTTGAATGCGTTTATTCAACTCCGGTCATAAAATTATTAAGGAGAGTTCACCAAACGATTGGTTTGTCTGTCAGGAGTAGGGTTGTAACGGCAAGAAACTTTGGGGGAGATTCCCGGGAATATTCCCGGAAAAGTTTCAAAAAATAAATTTCCTCGGAATTTTACAACCCTAGTCAGAAGTGCTCTATTATTCTAATAATTTCTTTGCATTTTCCAGGATGGACTCGTTGGGAGTAATCTAGTCGTAAAACCCGTGCCGTCAAATTATCGAAGTCGAGTTAAGAATCGACCAGGGGATGACGACGAAGCCTTTCTTGACGATGAAATGGGGGACGAGTGGGTGGTGAAGAGGGGGTTTCCAAATATGAATGACTCTGTACCATTTTTAAATAACACACGTGGGATGCACATCGTGTACCACACAAGTCCAATTGACTCCCATGCTGACTACGCCTTAATGGAACCGGATCAAATGCCTTTTGCGAAATCGAGTCGGAGTAATCGGACCAAACGTCACGTGAACTTGGATCGACGGAAAAGAGATGCACCTTATGTCATTTATCCAGAAGTTTTAGTCATTGTTGACTATGATGGATATCGGTTGCATGGTGGGGACAATCTTCAGGTCAAACGATATTTTGTATCTTTCTGGAATGGAGTTGACCTTCGGTACAAAACATTGAAAGGACCAAAGGTCCGGATTTCAATTGCTGGAATCATCATTTCGAGGGTTAGTATTTTCTTTCGTCTATGACGCCATCTTGTTCATTTAAATTTTTATTATATTTTTATTTTACTTAAAAAAGGGTCGAGATGCAACACCGTACCTGGAAAGGAATCGTGTAGGAAGAGATGCACTGGATTCTGCGCAGGCACTCACGGATCTTGGGAAATATCTTTTTCAGGAACGAAGACTTCCTGTCTATGACGTCGCGGTCGTTGTCACAAAGTGAGTCAGACATTTCTAAAAATAATTTGGATCACATAAAAAATATTCCTTATGTTTTTAAAAAGTTTATGCCATATCGAAAAAGCCGCGCCACGAAAACCGCTATAAAATTTCCGCTTGAATTTGAAGTGCGCGCCCGCGGAGCAACGATCCAGACAGAAAACTCAATATTTTTGACAGGATTTGATTTTTTAAAGCGGCTACATTCCATAGCCGGGCCAGAATGTAAGACAATCGAAGAACAACACAAAATGTGATTGCATTTTCCAAGTGGAATGATAATTAGCACTTCGAGAAATTATTGTCTGATTTGGAAGGCGGTACGGCTCATTATAGTGAATGTCTTATTTTTACCATAATGCCCCAGGTTCAATTCCTGGGCATCTCACTTGCCAAATCCCAATCCCTTCTATGCCTGGGTGTTCACACGATATTTAGTCCTCAAAGATCTTGATTTAATTATCTAGGTCGAAGGGGCCTCTAGAGTAACTTCTCTAGAGAATAGTCACCTCGTTGATACCAATTTTGGCTTTCGAATTCAGAATTTGTTCAACTGAAAAAGCGCGAATTTGAACTGGCGAGTTTTAAATGACTTTCCGTATTTTAACTTTGAGTGACGACAGAGGGCGCGAGCATTTCGCGCCGAAATTTGAATATGAATATACAGCGATAAATATTTTAGGTATGATATGTGCCGACGACGAGATGGCGGGCGATGTAGCCGCGGAACTGCGGGTATGTGTCCTTTTTTTGCCTTTCAGGGTCATAGGTCAAGGTTTGTACAGAAACCGGTGGCATGCAGTGGAATGGTGGACTCAAGGACAACTCAATCAAACGCAAACGGACACGAACTGGACTGGACTCTTGACAGAAATAATTAAATTACCGGCCAATACCCCTTGCGAACCCTTACCATTTTTACCGCTTTACCGCGAAACTAAATTTCCTTTACAACCGGGTCAAATTTGTTGTCAATTTTTATTTCAGATTAGACATGTGTCGAAGGCAGTTTGCCAACGACGTTTGCAACCGAGGGACTGCAGGTAAATTAATCCCATCTACCGGGTGTAGCATTAGTACCATATTTATTTATTTATTTATTTTTGAATTAGCTTTTCGTTTTTTTTAAATCAATTTTTCCCGCCAACACCTTCCCACACAAAATTTTTGAACGCACTAGTCACATGTGCTGGCAGTGGCAATTGGCCTTGGCCTTACTACTTCGCCACGCACTCTTTTATTTTGTTGCTAACGTAGTACGCTCGCACGCACGCCCGCACGCACACACGACATCTACCATCTGGACATTACATAATAGTTATGAATACGATGTAACTGAACCGGCTAGTACGAAACGGACAATTTTGTACGTTTTTGATTGAAAAAGACGGACGGTACCGTTGAGCATGTATTTAAAAAAAATTAACTTGTATGTTTGTTTTTTTAAAAAAAGTCTAGTCTGCATGTTTGTTTGTTATAAATTTGAGTGTGAATGTTGATGCGAATGAATGTCTTAATTAACCAGAGCGTGCGTGAATGGAAAACAGTTTACAGTTGCATGAGGCTCCACTCACGAGGGGAACGTCAGGGTGGATGTTTTTAGAAAAATTTGAAATTCATACCAGTGAATTCTGATACAATGAGAAATCTGAAATGATGTGTCATTCGTCGCACGTTTCAACTATAGGTCAACAGTTGACCCGGATTTGAATTTTGGATGTGCGTTTGTGCATGTGTGAATGGCATGAGTGTCCGCGGCCTCGTCTCAATTTTTCCTTTTCCTTCTCTGCTCGGTCGCGTTCTCTTCAACTTGAATGAACGAACGGAGTCGGTTTACGTACCGGCCCGACACAAACACATCTCCAAAATCCAAATCCGGGTCAACTGCTGACCTAAACATGAAATGTGCGACGAATGAAATATCATTTCAGATTTCTCATCGTATCTTAGAATTTCAAATTATCCTAAAAATATCCGCCCTGACGTTCCCCTCGTCAGATATCTGACCTTTCGAATTATCGGATCTGATAGGAGCCTCATTACTGATGTAAATCCTTGTAAATCTGTCTTGGAATGTAAAATGTTCATATTATTTTGAAAAGAATCGTTTAAAAAGTTTGGAAACGTTTTATTTTACGCCGATTTTTGCTCCAGGGGTCGGAAGGTTATTTGACATGGCTAAAGGCCGAATCAAACAACTCATTTTATTGTGCTAAAAAAAATAAAAAATAAATTTTTTTTGAATAGAATTTTCTGAAATAATATGAACGGTGGATGGTCACGTATAAGTTTGGTTTGCCTGCAGCTTGAAAGATTGTAAATAACAATGGACATATCTAAAAAAAATGGCGGCCTTCAATTAACTAGACGCTTAATCGCTAAATAAAACGCTAATTTGTACAGCACTAATCAACTAACTCCACCTGTTCTTGAACCTCTCGATCAAACCAATTAACTCCTGACATCTTTTATTATTATCATTAATCATTAATTTAATTTTTGCTCGAAACAATTACAACTAAAAGAGTCACGTGGAAACAATGTGTGGAATGTTAAAATTCTAGGGTTCGCCTACGTGGGAGGAGCTTGTGTCGTGAACAAACGTTTGGAAAAAGTTAATTCAGTTGCGATCGTCGAAGATACCGGTGGATTTTCTGGAATCATCGTTGCGGCTCATGAAGTTGGCCATTTGTGAGTAACTTTTAGAAACTGTAACTTTAAATTTAAATTTTCAGATATATATTTTAATATGTACATACATGAAATTCCAGACTGGGCAGCGTACATGACGGGTCACCAGCGCCATCTTACTTGGGTGGTCCAGGGGCACAGAAGTGCAGATGGGAAGATGGCTATATTATGAGTGATCTTCGGCATACAGAAAGAGGATTCCAATGGTCGTCTTGCTCCATTGCACAATTTCATCATTTTTTGAAGTAATTAATCATAAATGTACCATTTTTTCCAAAATTTTGTAAAATTCTTGGAAATTTTAATGTAATTTTGAATTTAAAGTGGAGACACTGCCACTTGCTTGTACAATTCACCACATGAAGACGGCTCCCTCCCAAGAGTACTCCCCGGAAAATTAC
The DNA here is from genome assembly GCA_034694305.1 of Protaphorura glebata. Classification (NCBI taxonomy): domain Eukaryota; kingdom Metazoa; phylum Arthropoda; class Collembola; order Poduromorpha; family Onychiuridae; genus Protaphorura; species Protaphorura glebata. The sequence goes on from JAQFYE010003850.1 coordinate 6,116, forward strand.
TTAGCTTGGATGCCCAGTGTCGGAAGGACAGAGGGACTTCAGCTTGTTTTGTAAATTTTGACATTTTTTTTTTTTAAATTTCAAATTTATAAATTTTGTTCGTATTAATTTAAAATATTTTGACGTCCGGGGTCATATCAGAAAGACGACCGGGTATGTGCTCAGTTGTTTTGTTTTGACGCGACCTCTGGTTACTGTGTTGCTTACCGACCGGCCGCGGAAGGGTCTCCTTGTGGAGATAGCCACGTGAGTTCACATTTACAAGGCCCAGTTTTTTTTAATGGATTTTTCATTTTTGGTACTCTTATAATATGGTTTCCATAGCAACACTGCGTCAACGGTAGATGTGTCATAGAACATGAGAATATCATCCCAGACTACTCCCACATCACCCCGTCCATTATTCGGGGAGATTCCCTTCATTCCGCCAAAGGATCCACGTTTACATTCCCAAGCTCAACGTAAGTCAATCATTACAAAAATTAGCAATAGCTTAAAATGCTATAATTTATTGCATCTGCAAATCTACAATGGACTCGCATGTATTTATTGTGAACATGAGCGCTCGGAATAATTTAAGACGAAAATTATTTATTGGCAATGGCGGAGCTTCGGTTGAAATGACATATTTATTTTTTTTGTTTCTGAAAGAGGCAGAAATCTTCGTGAATCGAGTGATGCTTTAATTTATGGCTCAAACTCTATCGGTGACCACTTATTTTAACTGTGGATTAGGAGGCTCACAAAACTAACTAATAAAATGTTGTTCTAACGCCGGGAACGTCAGGGCGGATATCTTTTAGAAAAATCTAAAATTCAGAGCACTGAACCCTGTCGCGATTTGGAATCTGAAATGGTATGTCACTCCACTCACTTCTCGGGTTAAGGTCAGCAAAGTTGACCTTTGTGTCGAATTCTAGAAGGGTTCCTATGTATCTTGGGCAGGCTTGACTCCCCGTCTCCGTCCTTTCAACACCTTAACCCTTCCGTCACTCTGCGAGGGAGGAGACCAAAAGGGAGGCAAGACGGTGAACCGTCAACACTAAGACATCCACTAACACTTCCAGAATTCAACGCAGAGGTCAACTTTGCTGACCTTAACCTGGGAAATGGGTCGAGTGACATACCGTTTCCGATTCCAAATCGCATCAGGGTTCAGTGCTAGGAATTTTAGTTTTTCTAAAATATATCCGTCATGACGTTCCAGTTACTAACACACTAAATTAACCTAACCACTGAAAACGCTTGACCCAGCTGCATACTGAGATGTTTGGTTTGAATTGAAATATGACGCTGCGGCGAGAATCCTGTAATATGCAATTTTCGCGCTGTTGAAATGGGGGTAATGTGAGACCTGGAATGATAGCCACTAACCGTTTGCTGCTATAAAGAATTTTAGACTTGAAATATTTATTTATTTTCCTACGATTATGAACGAATTTGCTTGAGTCCGCCACGGAGAGAAGAATTGGAAGAATGTGAATTTAAATGATGATTATGCCGGAGAACGGATTTTTCATTGCTATTTTCTGCTGTACATAATTTGCGAACTAGCTGGCTAAAACCCGTTGTAAATATGTTCATTTAGGAAATAAAACTTAAACTATGCATAGGACGGCGATGGCCGTGAAAACGACCTCAGTTCCAAACGTGACCCGGCAAACGCGGTCCCCCAAATTTGCTGAACCCACAAAAACCCTGACAACTCCACCAAGACGGAAACAATCAAACGGTTAACTAATTAATTAGAACACAATTCAATTAATTAATTAATTAATTGCATGCGGGAAATATGTTTAGAACACTGTTTTTATTTGCAGACTAATTCGTTATAAAATATTAAGAGGGTGGTTCATAATTCGCGATCATGACCACCTTTGGTGAAAAATTTATGAACCACCCTATATTTAATTGTTGACTAATTAATTTTTCTTAATTAATTTATATTTTAGGCTATGAAGCTAAAGCAAAAAAAGACGGAGTTTGTGAAGATCGCTTGAGTCGGATTGGAGAAGGTTTGACCTGCCAAGAGTTCCTTTCCCGTTATGCCCTCAAGTATTGCTCCTCCCCCTACATTCAACAAAATTGTTGCTCCGCCCACAAAACCATTTGTTTTTAGTAAACGATTAAAAAAAATAATGACTCCTCGGCTATATTTATACCTTCGCATGCTTGTGTGAAAAACTGTGAACTTGTTGACTGATTCTGAGTAAAAACAAATGTGTGTATGATACAAAAAAAAATTATTACGACAAGAATTTTTCAAAAATTGCCAAATTTAAACATTTTTTCGGGTCTTCACCATTTTTTAAAATCAGTTGTCAAGGAAATGTTGGAAATGCTGCCTCAAATATATTTTGTTTACAAATATTTTGTCTCATAGATGTTGAAATCAGTCAAATGAAATCTCACAAAATTTTGTCACAATTCATAAATATTTCCTTCCAGCTCTTTAATTCTCTAGCTAATTTTGCATAATTCGATCTTTGGGCGACATCTACGGGGAATTCTGGATTCGGCGCCAAAATGCCGAACCGATTGATGAAAAAATCTTTGGAGGGCTACTTTTTGGACCAAGTTGATGAGGCTTGTATTCCGTAAGTTCATAATTCGCAAATTATACCAAAATTTTCAAAATTCATGACTATTTTTTCGAAATTTTGCAAAATTTCAGGTACAAGCCTTACTATGAAGAAATCCAGTACTCCCCGGCCTGTGAATTGGAACTTCGCCGCAAGAAAATTGCATGTTTGGACTCCATTTTGGTTCGTGAGCGAGAAAAACATAAACAAACAGTGTTTGGATTTCAAGAACGATGGGATGTCGCCGCTCAGCGAATGAAAGCAGTGGATGAGGCCATTTTGAAATTCGATGATCACTACAGGGTCAGCAACAAAAAATTAAAAATTAAAAATATAATAATAAAAATTGAAAATTAAAAAAAAAATTAAAATTGAAAAAAATTAAAAATTAAAATAATCTGTGGAAATTTAACAAATTGTCCTAAAAAATATTTTTTGAATAGGAATCGAATGAAGAGCGAGATCGATGTCTTCGTTTGGCAGCTCGACAAGATGAACTCAAAGACATGAAATTGACGGACATTAAACGTCTAAAGAAAGAAAAAACATTTTTGAGTGATATCAAAGAACAGACTTCTGAGCGTGGAGAACGTTTTAAACATGTTCAAAAATATTTGGAAAAAGTTCGAGATGACTCTCAAGGAGAATTTAAAAGTATTCGGGATCTTCTGGATCGCTTCACACTCTTGGCCAATACCCGAGGTGGACTCATGGAGCGAGACTCTCGAGCACGTGACCTCGTGCGCCGACGCACTAAACAGTTGAACGATTTGAAGCTGGTACGCCATTTTTTTAAAAATACGGGGTGGTTCATAACTATTTTCAAAAATCTTTCTTTAAATATTGTCAGATCAAAGCCAATGAAGCTGTGTCATTGAATAATCACATTTTTGAGATGCGTGAAGAGTTCGAAGACCTGAAAAATCTTTTGATGCGTCTGGATGAAGATTTTCTTCATATTAAGACGACTGCGGCTCAAAGGGCTAAAAATTTGGGACAAGTTCGAATCGCTTCTTACAATTTGTATCTCCAAGTTTGTCGAAAATTGGGTCGCCCTGCCAAGGTATGTCGTCATATTCATTTTTCGAATAAAAACGAAGCATTTTTAAGCAGAAATTTTAATGTTGCATTTTTTTTCACAGATTCACGCCAGTGACACGATCAAACAACTCCAGTACATTCAAAACTCCATGAAAGAAATGAATAAATTAAGACGGGAAGTGAAACACATTTTGAAGGAAGCTCATGACCAAGCTGAGAAAGAAAGGAAGGAAAAAGAATTTCAAGCTCAAGAGAGAAACAAAAAAAGAGGTCATAATAAGAATAAATTCAAACATGGTGATGTTCTTGGACTTTTTGGACTGACCGGTGACGTTGCGGACGAATTTGAATGAACAATAGCCACGAAGTCCATGAATTTACCTTATCCCAAATTACTTCAATAATTAAAACCAGTCTCATCTGTTGTACTATCACATTTGTAGAGAGACTCAATATTTATTACACTCTGAAAATATTAATTTGTGAATGAATTATCAATGACTGAATAAAATACTGGAAATGCTATTCTCGACATTAGAAAATTCATCTTACTAGTTTGATTATTGTTTTATTTATATAAATATATTTTATTTAAGCAAGAGGCGTCCAATAAATAAATACCTTCACCCTGTCATCAATTTCTTGCACGATATTAGTAAATAAGGACAAGTTGTCTGCTGGATACCGTTTCAAGCACACGCATAGAATAAACTAAATATTCCTAGTACTACTGTGGCTTGCAAACAAACATAACCCCTCGACTTCATTCTTCACCGATTAAGGACATCGATTCCCGTTACTTTCGGTCACTTACCGGTAAATACCGGGAATGCTTTCTCGCATTGTTTCATCAATTCAAAGTTTCATTAAACAAGATTAGACATCATTGTCACCACAATTAGGTACTCAACCACCCAACGAACGCAAAACACATTTTTTACTAATTTTTTTAATGTTCTGCGTTCGTTGGGTGGTTGAGTACCCAATTGTGGTGTTAGTGATGTGTAACCTTGTTTAATGAGACTCTAAATTGATGAAACAATGCGAGAAAGCATTACCGGTTTTTACCGGAAAGTGGCCAAAAGTGACCGGAATCGATGTCCCTACCGGTGTAGAATGAAGTGGAGGGGTTATGTTTGTGTGCAAGCTACAGTAATGGGTTAATCAGGTCTAAGCCCCGATTAAGTTCGCAGTTGAGTAATATAGCTTGGCGTGTGGAATTTCACTGCTAAACCTATGGTAATATAATTCGGAGTAAATATGTCAATGAAATAAAATGTGTATGCGGTGGAATTACGTCATATTATTCGATCTCCTTATCTAATCTTCCATCTTTTTTTGTGGCGCACTCCTGGCCATTTGTCCATTCCCTACTCAGTAAGTCATATCCAGCGACATAACACACTTCTGTTTTTTGTTTCTTCCATACCTGTCTAGGTAAGTACGAATTGGAGTCTAATACACATTATTCGCACTCAGAAAATTGATAGAATCAGCAGATTCTATAAATACAGGGCCACTAGTATCATGGATGAAAACAATGCCGAAATTGTAGTGACTGATGTTCTCGCAGGATCACCCCAATTGACAGCAGTCTTTGACTATATTTCCGAGCATTACAGTGATGGGACAGCCTTCTCTGTGTCGCAGCTGTTTTTTGAAATGAGAGAAGTACTTGGGGAGACGTCCCCCAGTCTAACCACCGTGCGGAAGGCCGTAAAGGAACGCGTCGACATTGGAATCTTATTACCTGCACCCATGGAGGGCAGAATCAAAATGTACAAATATTATTAGAAAAATTGTACCTTTATGTTACTGGTATTTCATTTGTCATTTGGATCTTTGAAGGTTATTTTTCGTCAACAATCGGTCAGGAAAGGCAATTTTTCCTTACTTTTTTTTTTACTTACATTGCCGTTTGATGCTTTCCATCAACGAAAACTCCGAGTGTTAGTACATTGAATTAAAAATTAATTTTACCATTGGATGCATAATTAAAATTCAAGCGTTACCAAAATTCAAGTGTTATTATTATTATTAGTATTCATGACATATATCCTTCTTATCTTTGATTATTAAGGAGTGCGGCGCATTTCTACCGAGGAAGTGACTTATTGCGGATACCATGTCTGTCTGTTATAAACCTAATTATTTTACAGAGAATGCTATTCTGAAAACAATACACGATCATAATAGGCGTATATTTGGACAGCAATTGGAAAATGCCTTAATAAAAAGTGATTTAAAAAAAATAGAAACCTATCCATTAGGCAAAGTACATCTAAATGCACAATGACCAAACATTCTAGGCTAACAGTTACGTGTAACGAAGTATACGTAACGTGTATATACTACATAACACGCCTTGAGGCAGTAGAGAAATTACACTATTTAGTACATTAAACAATACTTAATGCTGAAATTTAAGCACTATTATCAGCGGTATTAAATATACAACGCCGTGTGAGTAGGATTGAAAAGGTTGGATTGGAACACTTGTGTTTATTAAGAACGCGCGTGTTCCAAATGTGCAAAGTTTGGCCCATTGCGCTGGTAATGGTTGCGTGTTTGTACAACTACTTCGAGTGCATAGCGGATGCACAATGCATCGCCACGTCTGTCGCGAGTATCTATTGAGGCCTTAGGATATATATATATATACGTACATATGTATAAGGGATGATAGACAATGCCTAGCCATTTTCTACAATGCCGGCGACTCCTCGCCATGTCGACAAGGCCTAGGCAAGATGCATAATGCCCTGGCATGACAATGCCCGGGCGGTATACACTGTGCCTAGGCATTGTTTATATGGCGTGTGTATTTGGCCTAAGATGATAGACATTGTTCATATGGCGTGAGTATTTGGTTCAAAATGATAGACATTGTTCGTATGGCACGTCCAGTTACACACGCCATATTAGGCATTAAAGATATTGCTTTGGCATTGTCTATAATGCCGGATTGTATATATGGCTTACAACATATACACTAACAGTGATTTAATATTCAATCAAAAGATTGGTGACCTGATCAATGACAATCCCAACAAAAATGGTCACCCAAGTGTCCGTGGATACATCGAATGAGCCATAGTCAAATTTAATTTCTTGACAAGACTCCCAAAACCTTCTGTTCTCCTTTCCACGTTCATCCATGAGTCTCGCGAACAAAATGCTTGAAGAAGATTCCACAATTTTCGTGCATTCTCTGCACATGACGGATGAGATTGAAAAGAAAATGAAAAAGACGAAGAGGAACAAAAGCCAAATGATCCAAGTGATCGTATTGAAGTATTTGATGATGATGTATCCTAGGGTTATCCCCATGATGGAAAATATGACGGCAAACGCTGCCACAAAATATTCGCCAATAATCAGCAAGAGTGTTTGGATGAGCTGCATAAATCTGTATGTGATTCGTTTCTCTTGTTCAGACAATCTGTCCGGATCACTGGATATAAGTAATTGAAATCTTATAACAAAGTTAAGGCTTCGTCTGCGTGTTTCTTTTCATACATTTAAGTTTACCTCTCAATGGCGCTCATGACGCCAGCATATGTGTAAACGTGAAGAACGATGATGGCTACAACGAAGAGCAGATGTGAAAACATGATCGAAAGACACATCGTGGCTGACATTGCGAAAAGAAGCCGTCCAAAGAAGTCGGGAGAGAAATGATACAGGAACATAATGAGGTTCGGTATCATGGGAAGGTGGACTGCAACCAAGATAGTAGGCATGAGTCCCACGATGAAGAATTTGATGAACGCACTTGCACGGAGGAATCCCTTTGTGTACTTATCCGGCTTATTCAGTTTGACTTTATAAAGTTTTGCTAAATAAAAATTAGTTTTTTAAGTCATAACAGAAGTCGAAGTATAGCATAGATAGAATAGATTCAAATTTACCCATTTTGTCATTGAATGTGAGGAGGACAATCCCCAACTCAACGAATCTTTTCCTGTGGTACACGGACAACGCTATTCCCACACACGACATGAGTGATAAACACAATAGAAATGCAAAGATGGATGTTTCAATCAGTGTGAATTCTGATATCATGTAAGCCAACGAGATGGCGCAAGTGAACCATGAGCCATAAATGAAATTGATGAAGACTATTACTCTAGACAGAAAAAGTCTCCATTGGCTGACCTCTCTGAAACAATTAGAGTGTGAATCAAATTTTACGGGAGTGATAAACAGGCGATGATAAATATTGATGAATTCGAACAAAATCTTTTTGGATTTGTTTGAAATCATTTTGGGGTGCTAGATAGCTGTGAGTAGGAAGAATCTACATCTCTCTGGCCGTGTCGGCCTTGCTCTAGTCCAAAATGTCGACCATTATGTGAGTTTATACGTATTATTTCGCTGCTGTCATGAAGCTGGATTGGTTTCGGCGTTTATAGAGGTCAACTCCAGGAATTGATTTGTTGTTTAGTTATTCAATCCAATCCGAATGTTTCTTTGGCTGACTTTTGTACCCAAGGTATATCAGCAGTTGAATTTCGCAAAGGTGAGTCAGTCAATCATTATATATTTCGAAAGTTATAAAGAGGCCATTTCGTCTGCTACCGCCTTACCACAGGATTTGATGTCAGAGTCAGAGTCAGAGTCAGAGAATTCTTTATTAAAGTCATAATATTCCATAGCCCAAACAGTTCTGCATAA